>CAMOHE010052645.1:3057-22400 GCA_946598075.1 Artocarpus hirsutus | reverse complement strand
TAATGTACTATCATAACATTACATTATTACATGTTTCATAAATAAAGCACATAATTTTGTGCATTCACAACATTAATTATTTCTAAGGTCTTACGGCTATTAAGACCTTTGAATATGCGTGTTAATAAATGCTAAACTTGTACTTTCTTAAGTACTTAGCTAAGTCATGAGGGAAAAACCCTCAATTAATTGTAGTTATTAACTTTTGAATTTTTCGGGTCATTACAACTATAATCGCCCTCCGAAGATGTGCATGAAGTGGAAGTTTTTAATGTTGTCTTTATTGATTTTGGGTCCTCACCAACCAGGCAATGACATTGACGTATACGTGGGACCATTAATCGATGATCTAAAAATGTTGTGGGAAAAGGGAGTTGAAGTTCGAGATGCTTACCGAAAAGAGACATTCACACTCCGATCAATGTTGATATGGACTATTAACGACTTTCCCGCATATGGCAATTTATTTGGTTATTCGGTGAAGAGTTCTATTGTTTGTCCTATTTGTATGACGGAAACACCTCACAAACATCTCACTTTTGCAATTTCAATATTTTTTTGTTTTCTCCCCAAACTTTCCCTTTTTATTTTTTTTTGTTTTTCTAATATATAGATATATATATATATATATATATATGGACATGTGCTTAAAAAAATTGATGCAATCTAAAAAAATAAACCAAACAAGTTCACGTGTGAAGAGATAACATGTAGATGAATACATATAAAACGAATGCTTGGCTTGCAGACAGTGCTACTTTGACAATGAGTGAAGCGGCGCAGAACAAACACGAATGTGTGAGAACAAATGCTTAGCTTGCAGACTACAATATTTCGACAATCAGTAGAATGAAACAGATCAGACACGATGGTGGGCTGGGCACGAAGATTCGTGATGCTTTTCCCATCAGAATTACCTAGCGGCGGTGAGAATTGGCAAGACATCGAAAATTCTGATGACAGGGTAAGACAATGGTTTGGATAGGCCGAATAATTTTGAGTTCACGAGTTTCGAGATGAATTTGTGAATTTGGGTTTAGTGAATTTGATTTAATTTCTGGGTTTTGTGGATTCAAAGAATTTCCAGAGATTTGGAAATTGTTTTGTTTGTATATTGTGGTATTTGACAATGTAAGTTTGAACCAAAACTTTTGGTTGTTACAGTATAAACTCTCATATATTTCAATGTTTTTAACTAAAATTGAATCTATCATTGGTTTTAACCAACACTCCTAAACACCATATATATATACACATAAATATATATCAAAGATTTAGAAATTAATTTGGGTTTCAATTTTTTGGGTTTATGGCTTAATATTTAATGATGATGATGACAATGATAATTGGTTATGATATGACATGTTTTTTCTATATATTAGTGACTTATGTTAATTATTAGATTGGCTGAAATTTGATAGATTGGATTTAATAATTCATGTTAGTTTATTGGTTGAATTAATTTTGAAAATTAATTCAAGAGAAAATGTTATTTGGATATATTTTATTTATATGAGTTTATCTGTATATGACTATTTTAAACAACTAACTTCTCTATTTGGTTATTTAAATTAAAATTGAGGTTCTACAAAGGATACTCGGGTCAAATTAGATAGGATTTATCGAATTGGTTCGAATCGGGTGAATCAGATAAATCTGAGGAGAACAAATTCGGGTGTGACTACTAGGCTGTGACACCATGGTCGATTGCATTACAAAGGCACGAATGATCGTGCCTGGATAATTAGTAAATGCGTTTTTACACAGAAATTGATCAAAACTCTAATTTTGAAGCCAAATTTGATAAAGACTAACCATGAAACAAAAACGTAACTATTTTTCATTGTTCTTTATATCATTTGAGAAGTAGAGAGTGAATATTTTAGCGAGAGAAACTCTAAAACTTAGTTTTAGGCTTTCTCAAGTGGTTGGAAGGAGAGTCACTGGAGGAAAACTATATGATGTGAGATCACCTGCATTCCGATCATGGAAAGAAAATAGCAAGGAAGACCAGTTGATTGAGACACTTCTAAGACGTTCTCTCTAGTAAGTGTTTCTTCAGTCTTTAGTATACAAAAGAGATACGTAAGATTTTTTTATTAATTTATATACTTAGCATGTCAAACTTGTTATTTGGAAAAGACTTTGATTTAGAAAAAATTTAAAATTCCACTGCTTATCATTTTTCGATAGCTTGTTGATGTACTAAAGAGACCAATTTACGTGTAAGATATTGATGGGTTCTTTTCAAAATAACAATACTAAAAGGTAGCATAAAAGAGCTTTTTACATATTTTGTTGTATTAGTTGGATGGAATTCATGTTGGAAAATTTCTTTCCTTGTTCTTTTTTGCTGATTCCATATGGGGTAGTTCTTATAATATATATATATGTGTGTGTGCATGTGTGTGTGTGAAGTTATTTTAAGAGTGGAACAAAAGGTTAAGAGCACAAGAAATTAAATGTGCAATTAGATGTGCTTTCCACTGAAGGTTTCAATTCACCCAAGAACTCTTCAACCTCAACTAACCATCCTCTTTCAAGTACATGTTTCGTTACTAGGGTCGAGAACTTTATTTGTTGGAATTTGCTAGAAGTTAAGATTTTTTATTTATGTACTGCTGGTATTTTCATCAAGAAGATCATTTAGTCAAGTGTTGATTTGTATTATCATTGATTGCTTCCGATCCGAGTAGATTGAAGATTTGAAGATTGTTGTTTCATGAAAGAAAAATCCATGGTTTGTTCTCTTTTAAGAGTTTCACTATGATAATTTCATTAGCTCATTTAGCATTGTTTTTGCCATAGAAAATCCTTGGAGGCTTACATTGAATTTGCATATGCCTTTATTATTTATTTGTATATTTATTTATTTTTAAGTGTGTATGCATGCCTGTTTATTTTTATGTGTGTCTGTATGCTTGTTTTTTGTGTACATTTATGTCTCATGCAACTTTGTGTTTGCTTGGTGAAGGTAAGAAAGTTGAGAATTTTGAATCGTCTTTTCTTTTTTTGAAGTAGTTCAGGAGTAAAGCTATTATCTAGTTGTGAGTAGTGTATCATGTTTAATATAATCTTGCAGAGCTATCTAGTTACGAATAGTGTATTTTGTTCGGTAGCAGAGCATGCAAAATCCGTAATGTTATTGAAGTAAAAATGAATTACTTGTTGTCCATAGTCTTTAACCATGTCCCCTTGTTTTCATATTCGGTTTCATGTTGCTAGTAAAAAATAGTTCTTCTACCATTTGAGATCAAGATCTACATTTAAGTTACAAAATTATCTCAGCAACACATCTGAAAAATATGTGCTCTGTTTCTTCAAGAGATATATTCTCTTTTTCTCTGAATGTTCTTTGCAAGTTCTCTTGCTCCCAGCTTTTTATTTTTTTGCATTCTGTAAATTTTTTTTCTTTTGGTTGTGTATTGCTTTTGTATGTTCTAAGAAGCTTTACTTGAGACTTAAGAAATCTGAATATATATACCAAGTTGCTTATAGATTCTTGTTGTTTTATTCTCTGATTCTTTTGTCAATGATTTATATGCTGAAAGGTTTTCTAATAACCTTAGAGTTCATAAGTAGAATGACACTTATATTAACTCTGTTTTTGTGTAATGTGTAGTTTTTTTTTTTTTCAATGCACTTCGCTACATCATTGTTGGACCATGCTTTCTTTATATCTAATTTATTAGAAAAAAAATAATATAGAAATGATTTCCTTAATATGAGGCATGAGATATTAGTTGTATAGGGTTGCCTATGTAGATGAAGATGACATGGAACAATCTAATGAGCATATATTAGAACAAGACTTGGACAATAAAACAAGAGATGGGTTAAGCTATTATATCTCGACTGTTCAAAATACAACAGGTTGTCAGCCATTGTTCCCTTGTTCAGAATCAAAACTATGCTTGGATTGTCCGATGGCAGTTTTAGTGGATTGCTAGAATTATTACAGGACATGTTCCCAAAAACTAATGTCTTGTTCAGGTTTATGTATAAAGTTTGAAGGTTTATGAAAGTATTTGATTTAGGGTATGAGAAGATTCATGTTTGCCCTAATGAATGGAATTTGCAAAGCATTTTATTACAACCTCTATTTTCATCATTTGGTTTCCAATCAAGAATGGAATTTAAATATCATATATAATCAATCAATTATATATAAGTCTCTAGAAAGTAAATGAAGTTATATAATGTGATATTACTTATAAATATAGAAATGAACAAGAGAGATGACTTCTGCTTATAGCCAAATTTGGATTCTTCTCATATTCTGCTTTGTAAAGCATTCAAATGAGGATAAGATGAGCATTGTTTTAGTGAAGATATAAATGAAAGCATGTTTTTGGCTATTGCAGCAGTTAATTCTGTGTTAATTTATCACCGAACGGCACACTTGTGCTTTAGCCTTGGCAAATTCTGTTAAGCCTTGCTTATCAGTTTGTCTAATGGGTTATTGTGTTTCTTTTAGAAAATGTACAGTATGTAAGGTTAAATATAATTATATGCTCCTGTTATCAAAAGAGTCTTGATACAAAGATACCATTTCCCAACTAACTATTTGACTAAGACTCATGTCATGACCTTGGATTTGTAAAGAAGTGATCCAAAGGTAGGGTGCATGGTCCATATTACTATTTTTCAAAATAACTGGCAAGAAATCATATTTCCTTTCTTTCTGATTTATCAAAAAGGATTGAATCATTGCCTTCACATGCAGAGTTCTTATAGTAATGAGACATATAAGTCAACCTAGTTGTTATATATATATATATTCAGTATTTAGTCAAGTATATATATATATACACATGCATATTACGATGTACTTTGTTTTTGGTGAATTTATAATGTACTCTTTGTTTTACGCAATTACAGTACCTCTAAATAATCCCACTTGTTAATTATTACAACAAAACAATATAAAAGAAAAGTTTTCCCTTAATTGTCCATGTGTTTTTTATTTTAGTTGATGTCCCTAAGAAACACATACCTAAGTTTTGTATATGATGTTTTGTTTCATTACATCTTATATCTACAACTTCAAATACTTGCTCGAAATTGAAATAACATGGGGCATATGGTGTTATGTGTATTGAAATAAGTTAGTATAACCAACTAAAGTTTGTTTAATTAGGAATTAGTGGGTTTTTTTTTTGTTTAAACGTATGCTCCCATATGTTAAATATTTCACGTTTATATTGATCTCTTTTTATTGTGCTCTTGTTAGGTCTTTAAAGGACAAATTTAAGTCCCATCTTTGGTCAGTTTAGTAAATTCTATATCAAATAAAGATTTGCCAAGGTGGGAGTACAATAGAAGTGAAGTTTTTGGGGAAGAATTGGATTAATATAGAAAATATGTATACTTGATCTTCTATAAGCTTAGATAGCAGCTCATCTGGTTTTAGTTTTTTGAACGTGTTTAGAATATATACTGAGCAAAAATTGTTGTACTCTATTTTTGGTGAATGAATTACGATGTCCTTATTATTTTTTGGGAATAAATTATATCATTGAAAATTATATGACGTTTGGTAGTTGTCCATTCGATAAATCCAAGAGGATTGAAGAGCACCTAAGAACTAATAATGCATGTTTTAGAGTAGTAGACGTTTTGATAACTATCTGGAAAAGCTGCAAAAATTAAAAAAAAAATAACAAGCCAAGAAAGCTATAAGAAACACTTTATATAGTGTTCTTAATAACTATTTAAAAACGCTATAATATTGTAGACTTTTAATAGCACATGATTTGTTAACTTTTGTTAAAACGCTATTGATACATTTTTATAGCGTTTTTGACTAGCTATCAAAAGGTATTTGAGTTTTCCGTTGCACAAACTAACGGTGCAACTCCATCTCTATCTGACATATATACCAAACCAAATGCTTTCTAAGGATGTTCCTAATATACTATTTGAGCTAGTCAAAAAATAGTTACCACAACGTCATACCAGAGGTATTCCTAACCTCAACCTACATATGAACCTAAACTTTCAAGTATAGTTAAATATTTCATAAGTCATTGTGTGTCTAGCCATTGTTTGTCAAAATCAAATATGTTAGTTATAAATTAATTATATGTCGTATCTATCCCTAAATTATTGGAAAACGATTACGCATTGGATTTTAAAAATTTTTAATTGAAACATTTTCCAAAAAGCAAGTTAGATATGTTATGTATGTAAATTAATTAAAGATCTTAAGTACCTCTTAGTAGACCAAAAAACTATTGGAATTGCAATTAGAGAACTCAACCGGAAGAGCCTCAACCAACTAGTCTTCTTTGCTATGCTATTTCTACGATCGAAATGTAGGTGGTCGCACATCGTTCAGTTTTTCCCCAAGTGATCTCTCCTTCCAACCACTTGAGAAAACCAAGAGCTAAAGTTCAACATATGAAACAATAGCTCTGTGGGAGTTTCAAGCTCTGTGGGAGTTTCAAAGACTACCCAATAAAACACTCTTCTCTAAATTTCTCAAGTGATCTACAAAACAATAGAAAATAGCTCCCTTTATATAGAGGTCAAATTAAGGCTAGTCCTTCTATGATTTGGCCTCAAAATTTGTGTTTGGATCAACTTTCTAAGTAAAATACGTAAAGGATACAGATTGCTGATGTGGAAGGTTTGATTGACTGGCCTACACTAGACTCGGTTGTAACACTCGCCAATTTTCATGTAACGAGTATTGTTAGATAAGTAACAATGTTAAGTATTTTCCCTTATAATATAATGTTACTGAGTATTTTATTTTGAGTATTATACAGGTGACAGTCATGTGGAATTGATGTGCTCAAGGTGTTCATCTCAGATATAATGTGTCCATAATAATTTTAGTGTATACAGCAATTCAACAGGCCGACCCTTCAAGTTCGATAGGCCAAATTGTCTTTCACCGAATGGCAGGCTGATGGATTTAATTCGTAGGCCAAACCTCATGACTTCGGCAGGTCAGAGTGAACCATCGGCAGGCGAAATACTACTGACAAGCAATCAGCAAAAACTCTCCATGTAACACCCGTTATTTTTCATGTTACGGTTAATGATATATAACTAACAGCGTTAAGTATTTTATTATGAAATAATGTTACCGATTATGTTATTTTAAGTATGATGGTAGGTGACAGTCACGTGGACTTGGTGTGCTCAAGGTATTCATGTCATTCATAATGTATAGATGGTATATGTTTAATGTTTTATTTTTGTGTGTAATGTTGTAATTGATACTTTGGCAAGCTGAATTATTTTTTTCGAATGGCATACTGATGGATTTCATTGGCATGCCGAACCCAAAAACTTTGGCAGGCTGGACTGAGCAGTTGATAGGTCGAAGATTGCTGATGAGCATTTAGTAGAAATCTCTCAAAAATTTGTGACAACGATGATTATTGTGATTGGATAAAATATTTTGAGTAATTGGCATATTTTTGGTCTTTTTCCTTATTTCATAGGATATAATATTTGACTTTTATGAATGATTGGATATTTGATGAGATTTCCTCTTTTGAAATTGTGATATATGATAAGTGAAACAAATTGTTTTGACTTCCACCTTAATTCTCTCTATTCTACATGTGAAAAGAATTTTTTTTCTTTAAAATTTTCTAGTCACTTATTGAAAAGACTAATTTTTTTTTAACTTTCACACCATTCCCATTTGGTTTCATGTATATTTTGTTCTCTCTCCCTAAAAAAAAAAAAAAAATCTCTCAGTTCTTCTCTCTCTTTTCTTCACATTTTCTTCCCTTCTGTCCCTCAATTCTCCTACATATAATTGAAAGAAATATTGAGTTTTCTTTGGGGGAATTCGAAGGAAGCTTGAGAAGAAATTGTTTTGAGGTAAGAAACTCTTTCTCAGCAATTCTGAAATTTTTATCACCCTGTAATCTAACTGCTATATTTTTGCCTACAAATTTTCATTTGCTCTAAAATTTTAATATGATATTTATGTATGTGTTATGTAATACTCCTCAAAATTTCATGTTATTTGGACTTTTCTATGCTGAGATATGGAATTTTTAGTCTTTGCTAATAATAGTTAATTAATGTTGATAAGTAACATTGTATTTTCTCTATAATCCAACCCCTATAACTTTGTCTAAAAATCTCTGTTTGCGCTGAAATTTTAATATGATTCTCATGTATATGCTATGTAATGTTGCTCCGAGTTTCGTAACATTTGGTGTTGTCTATGCTGAGATATTAAATGTTCATGCTCTACACCTTATAGTTGTAATGTTGTTGATTGGTATATCCTTGTATAAACATGGTTTTTGTTCAAGGGGCAAATGTGGTTTGATTTTTTCAAAATTTGGCAGACATGTTCATGGTTATATTAGGTTGTGAACTAGAAAATTTCGTGGTAATATCATGTGTATTTTGTGAGTTATTAAACTTTCTTCAAACTAGGTTTTTATGGTTGTGAACTTGCAAACTTTGGGTTTCTTGTTTCTTTGACTTTTTATTATGCCTAATGATTTTGTTGGGTTACGGGAATTTTTGTAATAGGATATATTATATATATAGATTGTCACAAAAATTTTGAGGTCAGAATCATTTTCATGGTATTTTTCTTAAATGCTAGTTTGAAAGGTGTTTGCTGCCTATGTTTGTAAAATCATTTTTACTACCAATTTCAATTGTGTATTTTGACCTACTCTGATTTTTTTTAAGACAATTTTTGGATATGTTATAGTTTTATGTGTCTATTATATGTGTTAATTTTTGTAGATTTTTCTACAGCATCAATAATGTGACAAACATATTTGAGGTTAAGGTTGTTCACTGCCTAACTATTGCTGGCAGATTTTGTGTCATGAAATTTGTGACTTGTTTTAAAAAACAATGGAATTTTTATGGCCAATAAAAAAATCATGGTATTATGTTTATATGTTACTTTGTCCTTGCCAAGTTTGGTGCTTGAATTGTGTGCGAATTATGAGATGTTGGGCTATGAATTCATAAGGGTCAGATAGCATTTGTTTTGGCAGTTTTGTTGAAATGTTTTTTTTTTTAAGATAGATAAAATATGTTTTGAATTATGCTCTTAAGAGAAGCATATATGAGTATGTTGTGTGGTATTGAATGATATCATGGAGATGAATGTTAATTTCTTGTGTACATGAATGGTTGACAAGAACATTCCAAGAGGCAAGCACATCAAGATAGCGGCGATGTCATCTAAATTAAGGTGCAGTAAGCAAGCTAGTCAAGTAAATACATTCTCACCTACAACACGATGAAATTTATGAAAAGTTGAAATCTATGTTCATGACAGTTTTATGATAAATTCCATGATGATTATATATGATGTTTCATTATGAAAGTTTGATGTTTATTTATGCATGTTTTGATGATGACACATTTCAAAGTATAAAAGTACATATATGTATATATGTATCACCTAAATAAGTGTTGCACACCCCATGTTATGTTATGTTTATGTTTATGATCTCATGTTTGGTTTAGGATTAGTTACCCTTCTCCTCTCATGATGGCTTGCCTACAATGATGATAATGGTACAATACTTGGGCCCTTAAAGATAAAATGAGCAAAGTTTTAATATGGTTGATGCAATGAAATATATATTCTATATGAAACAGTGCCTAGTACACTACTATGTTGATGATGATTATGATTACGATGTTTCATAAAGATGTTCATAAAATGTTTTATCTTATGAGATTGTAAGTGTCCTTACTAAGCATTTTGCATACTTAGTTTTACATCATGTTGCAGATAGAGGTAAAAAGATCATGGATTAGGTGGAGAGCAAGAAAAGACATGTGAGCTATGTATGATGGATTGAAAACAGAAGACGCCAAGAAAAAAGTTTTAAAATTTATAAACTATGTTTTATTTTTTGTATATGTTTATTTTTTGCACTTTGAGATATTGGGAATTGTTTAATTTATTTTTGATTTTGAAAGTAGATCAGTTTGCAGACCATTACTGGTCAGACTACCGATGCAATGATCGGCCTACCGATCTTAGTATTTAAAACTCTAATTTTGCAAGGCCACGAACATCCTATCGGTGGTTGAAGTTCGGACTGCTGGTCATGTTTGCCTATTGGTGTCTGGATTTTGGCCTACCAAACTATGAATAGAATTAAATAATGATTTTAAATTCTATTTGCATTATAGCCTCATTAAATTGGTATTGATAAACTATTTAAATAAACATAAAAAGTTTTGAAATATTGATTTAAAAAAAAATGTATGCATGGATCCTAAAATAAGTTTAATAAACTTTACCTTATTTAATTTTTTTATTTAAAAGTAATAGAAATGGGGATGAATGTAACGATATCTGTGACGTCTATAAGGGGGCATTACAGGCTTTGGTATTAGAGCAAATTTTTGTTTTCAATTCATATCACCACACGTCGGTCCAAGTCCTCCAAGTAAGTTTGTTCTAAGTTAATTGTTAAGGGTGCAAGTTTGATGATAAGTATGAGATTTAGTTTTTTAATGATCATAAATGCCATAGTAGTGAAATCTTGTCTCATAAATTAGAAGATTATTCCTAAATTCCTAACCCTTTTAGGAAATTAGCAATGGACGTTCGAAGAAGAATGCAAACTCGTGCTCAAACTAACGAAAGGCTGATGACGATCATCGTTGAGTTGCAAAGGCAACTCAAGGAGCAAAGAAGGGAAATTGAAGAACTAAGAGCCAATGGTTAAGGCGATGAATGACGACGTCATGACATGCTGCCTCCTCCTCCTCCCTAGCCACAAGTAGTTGAAGTCCTGGCTCTTTCAGTAGAAGCAAGACCAGTATACCAGGAACCCTTGTTAGTCAGATGGAAGAGGGTAAAGCCAGCAGATTTTGAAGGTTTTAAAGATCCTCTAGTCGCTTAAGGATGGCTAAAGACAATTGAGGCCACTCTAAAACTCAATGGCTTCATGGATAATGAGAAGGTTCTTTGTGCTTCATACTGCCTCACCATGGAGGCTAGAATGTGGTGGGACTGAATCGAACATAGTAGGAATGTCGATGAGATAACATGGGCCAATTTTGTTCATGAATTCAAAATGAAGTTCTTCCACATGAACATTACTAGGAAGCATTACAATGAGTTCGAGAATCTCCACCAGCGAGACATGTTGGTTACAAATATGGTGGCAAAATTTGATCAGTTAGCTCGCCTTTGCCTAGGAATGGTTAGTAATGAGAGCAAAAGGGTCAGAAGACTGATTAGAGTCCTCAGACCATAGATTGCTGCAATTGTTGATGGGGTAAGTCTACCCAGAAACCAAGAGTAGTTTGATTTGAGGGCCCAACATGCTGAATTTCATCTGTCAAAGCTAAGAAGAAACCAACCTCAGTCATGTCAGCTAACAAATAATACAAGCACTCAAAACTGCCCCCAATATAGGAACAACAACAAAAACAGCCACCAAAATTGGAGAAACAACAAAGGGAAGGGCAATTCTCAGAACCAATAGAGTCAAGGCAACAAGAGGTATAATGATAGAAAGTCCAACAATAATAATAGGCAGATTCAGCCTTGCACCAAATGTGGGAAGAAACACCCAGGAGAATGTTGTTTGGGAATGAACCAATGTTTCATCTGTGAACGTGAAGACCACTTTGCTACGAATTGCCCCAATTAGATGAATGCATAAGCTCAGCAGAGAGTTCCTCATGCCTAACTCCATCAGATGCAAGCTACCTTAGAAGGGCCGTTGATTAGCTAGGGAAGACTTGAAGCCCCACCTACTAATGCCTATATCTATGCAATGATGAAAGAATAGGTGGCTGCTAAAGCCCTTAATGTGGTCATAAGTTAGATTTCAAGTCTCTCTATTAATGCACATTTCTCTTTGATACGGGTGCCACATATTCTTTTGTATCATCATCCTTTGCTAAGAAGTTAGGGGTTCATTTAGAACCAATGAGACAGGTATTCACAACAACACTACCCTCTAGGGAAGTGATGATATTTACGCATTATTTGCGTACTGTTTCTCTATGGATTTCTAAAAGGGTACTCTTTGTTGATCTTATTGTGATCGATGTGTATGATTATGACATGATTCTTAGGATGGATTTTCTAAGCAAGTAAATGCTTCCATTGAATGCCAGAAACAAAAGGTAATCTTCCATCCAAAAGCTGAACGAAAGTTTGTGTATGTGGGCAAATCCAGAAGGAAACCAAGTATGTTTTTGTCAGCCATGAAAGCAAGGAAGTTGTTAGCAAGCGGCTGCATGGGTTACTTGGCAAACATTGTAGACAAAAGTCAGGAAGAAAAGGAAAGCATTGAAGATGCTATAGTAGTACGAGAATTCTCAGAGGTGTTTCTAGATGATCTGTCAAGCTTACCCCTAATAAAGAAATTGAATTTGAGATCGAGCTCACTCTAGGCATCGACCAGATTTTGAAGGCACCCTATAGAATGACCCTAGCAAGTTGAAGGAGCTTCATTGTAATGCCCCCTTATGGACGTCACAGATGTCATTACATTCATTCTCGTTTTATTACTTTTTAAAATTAACCATTTAAATAAGGTAAAGTTTATTAAACTTATCCCAAAATCCATGCATATATTTTTTTTTTTACTAAATATCAATATTTCAAAAAATTTTATACTTATTTAAAATTTTTATCATTACCAAATTAACGAAGCCATTATGCAAATAGAATTTAAAATCATCATTTAATTCTATTCACAGTTCGGCAGTCCGAACTTTAACCACTGACCCTTATGAATTCATAGCCCTATATCTCATAATTCGCACACAATTTAAGCACCAAACTTGGCAGGGACAAAGTTAACATATAAACATAGTACCATAATTTTTCATTAGTTATAAAAATTCTATTTGTTATTTAAGACAACTCACAAATTCATGACACAAAATCTGCCAGCAATAGTTAGGCATTTAACAACTCTAAACTCAAGTCTGTTTATCACATTATTGATACTGTAGAAAAATCTACAAAAATTAACACATATAATAGACACATAAAACTATAACATATCCAAAAATTGGTTTCAACAAAAATCGGAGTAGGTCAAAATACATAATTGAAAACGGTAGTAAAACTGATTTTACAAACATGGGCAGCCAACATCTTTCAAACTAGCATTTAAGAAAAATACCACGAAAATAATTTTGACCTTAAAATTTTTGTGACAACCTATATATACATAATAACACCCTACTACAAAAATTCTTGTGACCAAACAGAATCATTTAGACACAATAAAAAGTTAGAGAAGCAAGAGGTCTAAAGTTTGCAAGTTCACAGCCATAAAAACCTAGTTTGAAGAAAGTTTAATAACTCGCAAAATACATGTGATATTATCACAAAATTTTCCAGTTCACAACCTAATATAACCATGAACATGTTTGCCAAATTTTGTAAAAATCAAAGCAAATTTGCCTTGTGAACAAAAACCACGTTTGTACAAGAATATACCAATCAACAACATTGTGACTATGAGGTGCAGAGCATGAACATTTAATATCTCAGCCTAGACAATTCCAAATGGCACAAAATTTGGAGCAACATCACATTGAATATACATGAAAATCATATTAAAATTTCAAAGCAAAAAGAGATTTGTAGACAAAGTTATGGGTCAGAACATAGAGAAAATACAACGTTATCAATCAGCATTAATTAACTATGAGTGGCAGAGAGAAGAAAATTCATATCTCAGCGTAGAAAAATCCAATTATCATGAAATTTTGGGGTTTAGCACATAACACATACATGAATAACATATTAAAATTTTAGAACAAAAGGAAATTCCTAAACAAAGTTATACCGGTCAGATTAAGGAGAAAAATACATTTCAGAATTACCGAGAATGAGTTTTTACCTTAAAACAAAATTCTTCTCAAGCTTTCCTTGGATTCACCCAACAAAAATTCAATATTTCTTTCAAATATTTGTGGGTATATGAGAGAGAGGAGAAATCGTGAAGGGAAAAGGAGGAGGAGAACATGGGAGGCAAATTTTTCTCTTTTTTTTGGTGGAAGTATACGTGAAAATAAGAGTGATATGATGAGGGGGTTTGATTTTTTTCTGAAATGGCAAAAATTTTCCAAAAAAAACGAATACATAATCGTGGGAGATTGAGGGGAATTTGGGAAAGTTGACAATGATTTGGTCCACTTACCAAATTTTAACTCTCAAAATAGGAAACCGTCATCAATTATCCAATCGTCCACAAAGGTCAAACATTTTATTTCCTAAAATAAGGAATCAAACCAAAAATATGCCAATCAATCAAAATTTATCATCCAATCAAATCAATCAACTATGCCACAATTTTGGTGATTACCTGCTGATTACTTATCAGCTATCTTTGGCCTACCAATGGTTTACTTCAGCCTATCGAAGTCGTGAGGTCCGGCCTACCGATGGAATCTATCGGCCCGTCGTTTCGTGAGGGATAATTTGGCCTGTCGAACCTGGAGGAACAGCCTGTCGAACTGCTGTATACACTAAAATATAACAAAACATTAATTTATTACAAAAATTATTATCAAGCATACAACTTAAATGACTTGAACACTTTGAGCACATCAATTCCAAGTGATCGTCACCTGTCTTACTCAAAATAAAATAGCCAGTAACATAATATCATATATTACTAAAGAAAATACTTAACGTCATTATTCATTTAACCTAATATGTTACATGGAAGTTTGGCGGGTGTTACAATTCTCCCCACCTTATAAGAGTTTCGTCCTCGAAATTTAGAACAGTTGCAGATACTTGGTTCTCATGTCATCTTTGCATTCCCATTAGCTTCTTCCACTTGATGATTTCGCCATAACACCTTGACCAATGGAATTTCTTTATTTCTCAAGGTCTTGGTTTTCTGATCTAACGTTTCTATTGGCTTTTCTTCGTAGCTGAGATCAACTCACATTTTGATCACCTATGGCTTAATCATGTGCGTGGGATCTGGGACATACTTCTTGAGCATCGAAACATGAAACACATCATGCATAATTGACATTTCTAACGGCAACCTCAACTAATAAGCTACTTTGCTTATCTGCTTCATGATTTCATAAGGTCCAATAAATCTTGGGCTCAACTTGCCTTTCTTCGTGAACCTCATTACTCCTTTTATTGGTGCAATCCTTAAGAACACCGAATCGCCTGCAGTGAATTCTAAGGGCTTTCTTCTTTTATCAGTATAACTTTTTTGATGACTTTGCGCGGTCTCTATTCTCTTTTCTATCAACTTAATCATCTCAGAGGTTTCAATAACAAAATCAGTCTTTACATCTTTAACGCTTTCCATCAACTTCTTTCACCAGCTTCATGCAAACATATAGGCGACTTGCATTTCTGCCCGTACAGGGCCTCATAAGGTGCCATCCCAATGTTGCCTAGTAGCTGTTGTTGTAAGCGAATTTTACTAACGGTAACACTTTACACCAATTGGTCTTAAAGTCGAAGGTACAGGCCCGAAGCATATCTTCTAAGATCAAGTTCGTCCTCTCCGTTTGGTCGTTTGTTGAGGATGAAAAGTTGTACTGAAATGCAACTTGGTCCCCATCGCAGTCTGTACACTTTTCCAAAACTTGGACGTGAACCTGCCATCACGATCGGAGATGATAGACTTAGGGATTCCTGGAAGTCATATAATCTCCTTGCCATAGAGTTCCACTAACCACTCCATAGAGTAAGTGATCTTGATAGGAATGAAATGTGCTGTTTTCATCAATCGTTCGACAACAACCCAAATAGCATCATAACCATTCATAGTTTTAGGTAAACTGGTAATGAAATCCATTGCAATATCCTCCCATTTCCATTTTGGTATCTGGATTGACTATAAATCATCATCAGGTCTTTGGTGTTCACCTTTGACTTGTTGACATGTCAAGCATTTCTTTATATACATTGCAATGTCATGTTTCATTCCAAACCACTAGAAGTTATCCCTTAGATCGTTGTACATCTTTGCTGCAGTTGGATGAATTTAATAAGGATTGTCATGAATTTTCGCTAAGATTTTTTCCTTTAAGCTATCAACATTGGGAACACATAAGCGGTCCTTAAGATACAGAGTTCCATCATCAACAATTCAAAACTCCTCACATTTCCCTTCCTTTACTTCCTGCTTAATCCTTACAAGGCTTACATCTTTGTGTTGCTTACTTCAAATCTCATCAAACAGTGTTGGAGCAAGAGTGAGTGCTGAAAACTGGCCTGTTATGAGTTCCAAACTGAAGTCTAGAATTTCTTTTCTTAAAAGCTGAGACATTGCTTGTAATGACATCAACGTGGCAACAGTCTTTCTACTCAAAGCATCAGCTACTCAATTAGCCTTTCCTAGATGATAAAGGATTTCACAATCATAATCCTTCACCAGTTCTAACCATCTTCACTGTCTCATGTTTAAGTCCTTCTAAGATAAGAAGTACTTCAGATTTTGATGATCGGTGAAGATCTTATATTAGACCCTATACAAGTATTATCTCCATATTTTTAGTGCAAAAACAATAGCCGCCAACTCGAGGTCATAAGTAGGATAGTTCTTCTCATAATCCTTTAGTTGTCTTGAAGTGTATGCGATCACTTTGTCATTTTGCATCAAAACAGCACCAAGGCCTGTCATAGAAGCATCACTATAGATTACAAATCCCTCACTTCCTTCAAGAATGGCCAATACTGGAGCTGTAGTTAACCTCTTCTTTAATTCTTGGAAACTCTTCTCGCATGCATCTATCCAGTCAAACTTCTTTTCCTTGCGAGTTAGATTTGTGAGTGGCATTGCTATCCTAGAGAAGTCATCCACGAATCTCCGATAATAACTGGCTAGGCCTAAGAAGCTCCTTATCTCTCTTGTATTCGTCGGTTGTTTCCAGTTGAGAACAGCCTCTAATTTAGCAGGATCTATCATTATTCCTTCCTTTGATACTACATGCCCTAAGAAAGACACTCCATCGGGCCAAAACTCATACTTGGAGAATTTTGCATATAACTTATGTCTCCTTAATGTCTCCAGCACAATTTTCAAATGCTCCGTGTGTTCTTTTTGACTTTTTGAATAAACAAGAATATCATCGATAAACACAACAACAAATTTATCAAGGAAATCCTTAAATACTTGATTCATCAGGTTCATGAAGGCTGCAGGTGCATTTGTTAGATCGGAAGACATAACTGCAAATTTGTAGTGACCATACCTCGATCTAAAGGATGTTTTGGGATGTCTTGTTCTTTAACCCTCAATTGGTCATATCCTGACCGCAGGTCAATCTTTGAGAACACAGATGCACCTTTTAGTTGATCAAACAAATCATCAATTCAAGGCAACGGGTACTTGATTCTTGATTGTCATCTTGTTAAGCTCTCTATAGTCGATGTGGAGTCTCATAGATCCACCTTCTTCTTGACAAATAGAACTAGGGCTCCCCATGGTGAGTGACTTGGCCTGATAAATCCTTTGTCAAGCAGTTCCTTTAATTGAGAATAAAGCTCCTCTAACTCTGTTGGGGCCATTCTGTAAGGTTCCTTTGAAATCAGGTTGGTGCTTAAAGCGAGCTCGATCTCGAATTCAATTTCTCTATCAAGAGGTAAGTTTGACAGATCATCTAGAAACACCTTTGGAATTGTACCACTAATACATCCTCAATCCTTATCTCTTCTTCTTGACTTTTGTCTACAACGTTTGCCAAGTAACCCATGCAGCCACTTGCTAACAATTTCCTTGCTTTCATAGCTGACAAAAACATGCTTGGTTACCCTCTGGACTTGCCCACATACATGAACTTTTGTTCACCTTCAGGATGGAAGATCACCCTTCATTTTTGACATTCAATGGAAGCATTGTACTTGCTCAAAAAATCCATCCCGAGAATCATGTCATAATCATACTTTTCGATCACAATAAGGTCGACGAAGAGTTCCCTTTCGAAAATCCACAGAGGAACAGTATGCAAATAGTGCGTAGATATCATTACTTCCCTGGAGGGTAGTGCTATAGTGAACCCTTGTCTTATTGGTTCAAAATGAACCCCTAAATTCTTAGCAAAGGATGATGATACAAAAGAATATGTGGCACCCATATCAAAGAGAACATGTGCATTAATAGAGAGACTTGAAATCCAACTTATGACCATATTAGAGGCTTCAACAGCCCACCTGTTCTTTCATCATTGCATAGATGTAGGCATTAGTAGGTAGGGCTTCAAGTCTTCCCTAGCTAATCAACAGCCCTTCTAAGGTAGCTTGCATCAAATGGAGTTAGGCATGAGGAACTCTCTGTTGAGCTTCTACATTCATCTAATTGGGGTAGTTCCTGGCAAAGTGGTCTTCACGTTCACAGATGAAACACTAGTTCATTCCCAAACGACATTCTCCTAGATGTTTCTTCCCACATTTGGTGCAAGGCTGAATCTACCTATTATTGTTGTTGGATTGGCCACCATTATGCCTCTTGTTGCCTTGACTCTGTTGGTTCTAAGAATTGCCCTTTCTTTTGTTGTTTCTCCAGTTTTGGTTGTTGTTTTTGTTGCTACTGTTGTTATTCCTATTTTGGGTTGGTTCTTGGTGCTTGCACTATTTGTCAGCTGACTTGACTGAGGCTAGTTTCTTCTTAGCTTCCACAGGTGAAATTTAGCATGTTGGGCTCTCAAAACAACCTATTCTTGGTTTCTAGGTGGACTGGCCCCATTAGCAATTGCAGCAATCTCTGGCCTAAGGACTTTGACCAGTCTTCTGACCCTTTCACTCTCATTGCTAACCATTCCTGAGCATAGTCAAGCCAACTGGTCAAATTTTGCCACTACATCTATAACCGACATGTCTCCCTAACGTACGTTCTCTAACTCATCATAATGCTTCCTAGTAATTTTCACGTGGAAGAACTTCGTGTTGAATTTATGAACGAAGTCGGCCCATGTCATCTTATCGATTTCGTCCCACTAAATTCTGGCCTCCATGGTGAAGCAGTACGAAGCACAGAGAACCTTTTCATTATTCGTGAAGCCCATGAGTTTTAGAGTGGCCTCAATTGTCTTCAGCCATCCTTGAGCGACTAGAGGGTCCTTGGAACCTTCAAAATCTGCTGGCTTAAGAGTGGTTCCTGATAGCCTGGTCTGGGTTTAGCACCAGGAGTTGGGACTTCATTTACTTGTGGCTAGGGAGGAGGAGGAGGCGGCATGTCATTGCCTCATCGTTCATCGCCTTGACAATTGGCTCTTAATTCTATAATTTCCCTTCTTTGTTCCTCAAGTTGCCTTTGCAGCTCAGCGATCATCATCATCAGCCTTTTATTAGTTTGAGGTTTGCATTCTTCTATGCCGTCCATTGTTGATTTCCTAAAAGAGTTATGAATTTAGGAACAATC
>CAMOHE010052644.1:12954-90084 GCA_946598075.1 Artocarpus hirsutus | reverse complement strand
TCTCGAGTACCAATTAAGCTAGTAGCTTAATTGGTACTCGAGATGGAAATAAGAACCTCTTAAGGGAGGTTTGAGGTTCGAACCAGATGGACGCGAAAGAAAACCCTGAGGGGCCAGAGGGCCCCAGAGGGGACAGTACGGATGCGTGGGCTGCACGGGGATGGTCTACCAATAAAAGCAATAAGTTCGGGGGCCCCGCAAGGTGGGTCCTATAGAGGCTTGAGAGAGTACGCCCGGGCCGGACGCCACACACCTCAAGTGGGTGGCAAGCTTACGTCCGAGAAGCTCGGTAGGTCGAACGGAGCGAGTTCATTAACATGTCTGGACACATGAGCAAGATCTGCCGCCAGCAAGACATCCCAATCACGTTCATTGAGGAGGAGGCGAATAAGTTAATCCACCCACACAATGATGCCCTTGTCTGCGAGTTGTACATCGCCAACAATATAGTTCGGCGAGTGTTGATTGACAATGGAAGCTCGGCTAACATTTTGTTCAAACAAGCTTTCGACAAAATGAAAATCAGCAATGCTACCATAGTCCTAGTCTAAACCCTGCTTTATGGCTTCATGAGAGAATGCATCTAAGTAGTTGGGAAGGTTGCCCTACCAATGTCCTTTGAAGAGGGTGCTACTCGGGTCATGTGCCTCGTCGACTTCCTGATCGTCGATAAACCCTCCCAATACAACATCATCATCGGCCACTTGACCTTGAATGTGTTAAAGGCCATAGTCTCTACATATCATCTGGCAATAAATTCCCGACAGAGAATGGGGTTGGAGTCATCCGATCATCCTAAAGAGACTCCCAACCTTGCTACACCAATGCTGCTCATGCAGCGATTGCCCAGCGACTGAACGTCTCCGCCATTTACATGGTCGACGACATGGAACTTCCTGCCGACCAGTAACCAAAGATGCTGTTCGATCTTGATCCTCGACTTCCCGAGGAAAAAGTAAGGGGCACCTGGCACCCCGATCAAAGACCTAGTGCCGTTCAGCTTAGATCCCGAGCATCCTGAGCGCACTGTCCAACTCAAATCCTAGTTGCAAACTGAGATCTGGGCCGACCTAGAGGGGCTGCTTACTAAGTATTGGGATATGTTCGTGTGGTCGCACAAGGACATGCCCAGCATTGACCCTAGCATAATCTGTCACCGGCTCAATGTCTAACCTAACCATAAACCGGTGATATAGAAGAGAAGATCTTTTAATCTGAAAAGGTACACTACTATAAACGAAGAAGTCCAAAAGCTTCTCAAGGCTGGATTTATCCAAGAAGTTAGATATCTCGAGTGGTTAGCCAATGTTCTTCTTGTCAAGAAGGCCAATGGGAAATGGCGAGTCTGTGTAGACTATATCGACCTGAACAAGGCCTACCTAAAAGACTGCTTTCTACTTCCTCGGATAGACCAACTTGTCGATGCCACGACCAGGCACGAGTTGCTTAGCTTCATGGATGTCTATTGCAGATGTAACTAAATCAAGATGGCCGAGGAAGATCAAGGGAAAACTGCTTTCGTTACTAACCAGAGGCTCTACTGCTTTGTGGTAATGCCCTTTGGCCTAAAGAATGTTGGGGCTACCTATCAACGCCTAGTTAACAAGATGTTCGCACGGCTGATCGGCAAAACAATGGAGGTCTACGTGGATGATATGTTGGTCAAATCTGTCCAAGCAAGGGATCACATGGCCAACCTCCGAGCAAGTTTTGACATACTCTGAGAACACGGGATGAAACTTAACTTGACAAAGTGCGTGTTTGGTGTTAGCTCAGGCAAGTTCCTTGGATTCCTGGATAACCGGTGAGGCATTGAGGTCAACCCAGCAAAGACCCAAGCCGTTATAGACATACACTCATCTCGGACTATAAAGGAAGTGTAGAAACTCATCGGCATGATTTTAGCTCTCTCCAAATTTGTCTCTCGGGCTACCGACAAGTGTTACCAATTTTTTAAGGCACTTAAGGGGAGGTTTAAGTAGAGTAGGGAGTGTGAAGAAGCTTTCCAGAATCTAAAAAGAAATTTAGCCACACCCCCGCTCCTGTCCAAACCTTTGCTCGGAGAAATACTGACCGCCTATCTAGCCGTGTCTGAGAAGGCTGGAAGCTCGGTTCTTGTCTGAGAAAAAGACGGTGCCCAAAAGCCAGTCTATTATACAAGCCATGCATTCCAGGGTACTGAGGAGAGGTACCCACCACTTGAGAAATTGGCCTTCACCTTGGTCATCTTTGCTCAGAAGCTGTGACCCTATTTCTAGGGTCATACTATTAAAGTCCCAACCAAGTTCCCACTCCGGAAAGTCCTTCAAAGCTCGAAAATATCAGGTCGGATGGCTAAATGGTTCATGAAACTTGGCCAATACGATGTACACTTTGTGCCGAGAACGACCATCAAGGCACAAGCCCTAGCAGACTTTATTGCCAAATTCACTGATGTCGAGCAAGGCACGCCGCTGGCTGAGAAAGCGCCCTTGATGGTGCCAGACACCCCTAGTTATAGTGATAGTCATGCCACCCCTGAACCAGAATGGAAACTGATGGATCTTCTTGCGTGGATGGTTCAGGCATGGGCTATTATTGATAAGCCCGGATGGATATAAAGTGATCTACGCACTTAGGTTTAACTTCAAGGCTTCGAACAACGAAGCAGAGTACAAGGCACTCTTGGCCAGGCTATGGATTGCTAGAGATCTTAGGGTGGATCATATCATTATCCACAGTGACTCAATGTTGGTCATTCAACAAGTCAGTAGAGTGTTTCAGGCCCGAACAAAGTCAATGGCCACATACTCAAAAAAGGTCAAACTACAGCTTGGACAATTTAAGTCCTACTCGTTTAAGCAGATCCCAAGATCAAAAAACTCAAAGGCTGACGCTCTTGCTCGGCTAGCCTCAAGACTCGGTGACAGTGATCTAGCTTCAGTCCCTATTGAGAGGCTGTCCAAGCCAAGCATAAATAAAGAAGTGTCGAGTGTAGCCGAGGAACACATGACCACATGGATGGACCTGATCATCCAATACCTAACCACAGCTGAATTGTCGGACGACAGGGAGGAATCACGTCGGATCCGAAACAGCTCGGCTTGGTATTTGATGATTAGTGGGAAATTATATCGACGCGGCTACATCACCCCATGCCTCAAGTGCGTAGGGCCCAAGAAGGCCAAATACATAATGAAGGAGATCCAGAAGGTCTATGCGGAAACCATTACAAGGGGCGATCACTAGCCCAAAAATGTCTCCGGTAGGGCTACTATTGGCCGACCAGGGAACTAGATTACAAGGAATTCACACGAAAGTGTATCAAATGCCAGCAGTTCACCACGATGCCCGAACACCATGCCGAGCCGCTTACCTCGGTTACATCGACATGGCCCTTCACGAAATGGGCCATCAACTTGATCGTGCCCCTTCTGCCAGCCCGATCCCAATTCAAGTATTGCATCGTGGCCATTGATTATCTCACCAAGTGGGTTGAAGTGGAGCCGTGCATCAATATGACTGAGGCAAAATGTACCAACTTTGTATGAAAAAACATCATCTGCCAGTTTGGAATCCCGCACACCATCGTGATCGAAAATGTAAAACAATTCAAAGCGGTAAGTCTGCTCTGCCTGTGTGAACAGCTTTGCATCAGAAAAGTTTTCTCTTCCCTGAGCTACCCACAGAGCAATGGGCAGGTGGAAGCAGTCAATAAATAATCAAGGATAACTTGAAGAAGAAGCTAGAAGGCCTCAAAGGAGCATGGATTGACGAGCTCCCAAAGGTACTCTAGGCCTATCGAACAACTGCCCAGACTGCTATCGGAGAGACACCATGCTAGCTCGTATATGGGGCAGAAGCTGTCATCCCTGTCGAGGTGGGATTACCGAGCTTCAAAGTTGAGAATTACGATGAAATCTGAAATGCTAAAGTCATGATGTCTGAGCTTGACCTACTCAAAGAAAAGAGAAACCAGGCAGCAATTCGTAACGTAACTCGGAATCAAGTTGTCGCTCGGTACTATAACAAGCGGGTCCAACCAAGGAGCTTTAAAATCGAGGATTTGGTGCTCAAGAAAGTCACAATTCCACAACCCAGAGTGGGAGCATTTGGTCCAAAATGGGACGGATCATACAAGGTCGTAGGCATTGTCCGGCCAGAAACTTACAAGCGATCCGACATGGATGGCAACTTGCTTGGTCATCCTTGGAATGCCAAGCTACTTAAAAAATTCTTTTGTTATTTATTGCCAGAAACACTTTTTGACCTCTGGTTATGTTCTTTTGTAACTAGATCTATAGAATAGGACTAGAATGTAAATACAACATATCAATGAAATGTATATTCCTAACACTATTTCGTTGAGCAATTTGTGTTTAAGGAACAAATTCCGAAGAGAGATCATAACTCCAGCCCTAAGGCCCAGGCCATAACTCCTAAACACAGAGAGCCGTCCTACTTAACTGGGCTAGGGGGTTGATCAGGTATCAGCCAATTATGTCTGTTGCCATGCAAACTGCCCGTAAAGTCGCCTTAGCATAATAATTGCTCGACCACTATTAAATTTCTGCAAGTTTCCATGAAACTTAAACAAGTCTAGGGGGGCGACAGGATAATGGGCTACCATACGTCGTTGTGCTCTGTTCGGCCGAAAGTTGGGACACCCTGCTCAGATTAAACTCGTTAACTGTCGAGATTCAAAACTTGGCAGTAATGGGACCAAAAAGAGGATATTGGAAAACTAAGTTTGGTAATATCTCTCCTCATGAGCATCCAGCTTAGTTCGGATTCTCTAATCGACTCTGTTCAGAGTCCATGTTAACTCAGTGAAATAGGTTAAAACTATGTTCCTGAGGATCTCTTCACTGAAATTTGAAAATATCTATCCGAGAACGATCGAAAATATCTATATGAAACATATAAAATCCAAGGAGCAACAAACTTGGAAAGAAGTTTTCATAAAAAAAAAAAGAGTGGGGAGGTACAATTAACTAGGCACCTCCCGAGCCCGGGTACAAAAACAAAAAACCAAAAATACACATTAAGTCTAGGACCCATCCCCAGCATCATCCTCACCACTGCTAACGGCTTGCTCGTCCTCGTCATCATCGCCGTCCACTTCGATGACCTCTTCCGCTGGCTGCTGAGCTGCATCCTGCTCGGGCTCGACTATAAAGGACCAGTTTAAGCCTGTTGCTTCGGGATGCTGCCTGATCAGGTGATCTCGAAGCTCGGTCATTCTGAAGTAGTAGTAGTCGGTGTACTCCGAGGACGCCTTGAATTCCTCCACGACCTGGGCGAGCCGGCAAGGGAGATCCTCCCAAAATTGCCTATTCTCTGCCTATGCGGCCCCCAGCTAACCCCAGAGTAGAGCAGCAGAGTTCCTCGCTTCTTCGGCCTCCGCCTTTGCCTGCTTAGCTTGCTCCTTCACCTTCCTCGCCTCCTCCTTGGCTCGAGCAAGGAACGTCATGATGTGATCTAGCTCGGTGTTTTTCTCACCGAGCTCTTTCTCGACTCCCTTCCACTTGAGGAAGGTCTTCTTATGCCTATCCTTCTCGAGGTTGAATTGCTTCAACCCGGTGGCATAAGTCATGTGTATGAGAGCACTCGTATGAGAAAACTGAAACTGATCAGCCAGGAAGGCAGTAAGATGAAAAAAAAGAAAAGAAAAGGAAGCAGACAATTAAGCATTTACCTAGGCAGCTGTGCGAAAGGCTACCTCGGACAACCCTTAGAAATCCTCCCTTCAGAGGTCCCATAAAAAGTCCTCCTAAGGAACAGCATCCCCGAGGTGATCGAGGATGTCCTTGCAGTAGTTTGCTCACCTCCTAGGAGTATCTCCCAAGGAAGGCACTACAGTCTGATCGGCCAGGGGGGTTTCACTCGACGAAGCCCTGGTCCTCATCGGTTGGGGTGGTAGGTCTTAGAATGTTGAGGGTTGCTGCTCGGGCCATGATGGAAGCTCCCTCGCCGGGGTTCTCTTGCACCTTTTCTCAGCCACCACGGCCTTACCCTTATCCTTTCAGAGGTTTTCCATCAAAGCTCGCCTCTCTTCCATAGTGCTCGGCCTCGAAGACATTTTTACATCAAAAGTTGACAAGTCAAAACCAAGTCAGCACGTAAAAAAAACTTAGGTCTGACCTTCGATCCGGAGCTGGCGACACGGATATAGGAGCCAAACCACGTCCTTGAGGTCCTCGTTTGCTACAAGTGGCTCTGCATCGAAGGAGCCACTTGATGAGTCCTTGGAGCTGGACGATGGTGGCTCCCTCACCGACCACCCGGATCAGGAAGTTCTTAGCCCCCGGATGTCTACGACGTTCGGCTTTGCGACAGTAACCTGCTCGGTTGACCGAGCAAGTCGAGAGTTTGAAGGGGGATTTATTCCACTGGGTTCCCCAAACCAGCCATAGAGGGAGAAGATCTCCTTGCTAAGCAGAAATGACTGTTGCCTCCTCGCCTCTGGTTTTTCAAACAGGTCTTCGACCGCCCTAATGACGTGGCTTGGCGCCCATGGCATTTTGCTCCATACGTGCCCAATCTCGAAGGTTCTCGGGACACGTTGATCTTTAAGGATGGCCTCACTAGCTCAGGCTAAGTAGTTGCCCTCAATGTAGAGCCACTCATATTTTCAAAGTTTATCCGAGTCGAGGTTGCCCAAGATGAAGTCCTTCTTAAAGCCGGTGACATAGTACCACCCGGATTGCCAGGGAAGCTTCTTCATTTTGTAGACTTGCTTAAATGCCTCCCACGGCATCTTGGTACATCGGTAGTAACTAAATAATATATACATCCCGATCAGCGACCTGTAATTGTTCGAGTTAAGCTGCGCCGGGCACACGTTCAGATCATTCAGTGCTTGGTGGAGAAAATGATGAAGAGGTAGGCGTAGCTCAACTTGGAAGAACTCTGCGTATAGGGTAATACACCCCTCTGGCGGAGTCAAAGGGGTGTCACCCTCCTCCAGCGCGATGAAGATGACGTCGTCTAGGATGTCGAACTTAGCACGCAGGTCCTTCAGTTGAGACTCCGTCATGGCATGGTGTATATCGCTACAGACGTTTACCCTGGCCAAGTAATCCGACAGGCAGTCACTCATCGGACTCGAGTGACCCTATCTTCTCATCTTCTAGGGGGCTCTTAGTTGGCCCTGCCTCCTCAGCTCTATGCTCCTCATCAGAGATGTCGACGGTTACCCTGCCAATAACCTGGACAGGGGCCCTGGGATCTCGATTAGAGGCGCCCAGAACATCAGCTGCGACCTCCAGCCCGGCTCGCTCCTAGGCAGTAACCTAGGATGTGCCGACGGTTATTGCTTCGATATATGGGTTCTTGCCCCTGCATGGCCTTACAGGGCGCTCTCCATCGAGCAAGTTGAGGAACTCCTGCTCAAGAACGGTCTGGGAGTCGACCCTCAGTATTTTGGCTAACCGGTCAGGTCTGTCCTTCTCCGAGGAAAAGCTCTCAATGTCAATTTGCATGGAAGGTGTATTGGCCTCAAGACTACTTTCTGACGAGGAAACATTAATATTCTGGGAATCCGACATGTTACTCATTTTCTCCTATTCCTCGAGAAATTACCTATTTGGGCATAGAAAAGTTTGGGAACGAAGAGTTCTTAGGCTGTTAACTGTAGCTTGGCAGCTAAAACTCAAGAACAAGGGGAAATTGCTTTAATCATGAGTGGAAATTCACAGAAAAAGAGGGCCTATTTATAGCCATTTCAGGCAGGAAATCTAGGTGCAGAAAACAAACAGGTGTGAACATTACGCCTGACAGGCGATGCAGTCAATCGTAGACTGACACGTGTCCTCCAAAAATCTATGCAACCCTTCATCTTTCACTGCCTCAAAACACTGCTTGACCTTCTATTCTAAGCCGACCTCACCCACTCGGCATAGTCCACTCGGCCGAACACTGACCAGGTGAACTAAGGGGCTACTGTTAAGGGTGAGCTCGGCGTCACCGTCGAGGAGCCAAACTCCAGGTGGTCAGCCACCCCAGTTCGGCAAAGGATACATGGAGCTCATAACTAATCTGGATTACACTGGATGTCTTATCCGAGGTGCTTCTCAGGGCTTCTCTGGGCCGCACCTCATCAAGCTGCCTCCTCGGACTCAATGCCTCCTCGGGTCAGACTATCTTCACTCTAAAGTAGACTGCTACTCGCCATCACGGGCTAACAGATGGCAAATAACTCACCATCGAATAAGAGCTCATCCACCAGTGGAGGGACATGACACTTATCACTTAACACCTGACATGCCATGATGTGACACCGGGTTGTGGGTAAAACCCATCTAACATCTGGTCCAAGTAGTAGCATATAAATAGGATGCATTTATTGCATTCTAAAAGTAAGCATCTTCCCACCTAACTGGTTCCCGACGTCTGCTGAGAAACTCCTGCCTTGAGCATCGAATAGCCCTTGTCTTGTTTTCTGACTATTCCTTGCCTCCGAGGCATCCTTCTTGTTACAGGTTGACAAGACCAGGCAGAAACGAACAGGGAAGAGCTGAACACCATGCGCTGCCACACATGGTGTTGATCCGACGCTGGAACTCGGTAAGCATCAACAACAATTTTACTTAACCTCTTGCAAATGGATGGTTTCCTTTTTTATTCCCAACGACTCAAGTGCCTCAAACTTCTTTAATTTTACAACATGGTAATAAAAGAAATATTCTCAATATAAGAATATATTCAGTAATAAAAGAAATATTCTCAATATAAGAACATACTCAAAATATCATATTCAATATCATTATAACAAGCAATTCCATACTTGATCAATTAAACTAACTTATCCTATTATCACAATTAAGATAAGTGCATAATCTCAACTCGGTAGCCAACACTCTTTGATATTTATAAAATCATAAAAAATTACAATGGCTGTCCAATTTTTACACAATGTTCCTAACATACATATATGTCATTAAAAAAATTCTCATGACATTCGGATTTGACTATGTGCCATTTCCATATTTTTAAATACACAACTTGGTTTATAAACTAGTAACTTGAACAGGTAGTAATCCATGAATTTTCAAAAATCACATAAAATTTAAAATGACTTGAAATTTTTACCACATATTCCCAACATCCATAAAAATCACCAGATTTAATTTTATTTTATTTGGATAAACATAAGTATTTTTATTACATTCTACAAATCATAAAACCGTAGTATACTATAGGCAGATTTTCTAGTTTTTGAGCCCAAAAATTTAGAAATTCATAAAAAATAGAATACAACTCCGATTTAAAAAATAGAATACAACTCCGATTTAAGCTCATGATAGCTTATTGGAAAGTTAGGATGTCAACTTTTCAGATATATTAACAAATTTATCAAATTCATTTTCAGTAGAACCCTAAAATACAAGAAAACATCACTGCTCCAGGGGATGTAATTTAAGTTTCTAATACTTCAAGTTTTTCTTTTCTTTTCTTTTTTTTTTACCCAATTATATTAACCTCTTATATAATCTCAAAACTAATCTCATACATAAACCATATCTTGAATTAACCAACACACTTTTATTTGGTTCATAATACTCAAAACAATAATAAAGATCATCCTTTACAAAATTCAAGAACTTGATATCTTAAACTCTGACATGTTCATCATACAAATTAACAATATCTATCCTAAAGATCAAAATATTTGCTCCATGAAATATTCAAATATACACACAAACATTTCATGGAAGAGTTGTCAATTAAGAAAAACCTGCCTCTTTGATGGCCCCAAAAAAAAAAAAACTTGAAAATGTCCACTCTTGAATCCTTGTGCTAGAATTTATTTTTGAATAGATTTCCTCTCAGAGTATTTTTTTTTTTTTGAAAGTATTTAGGAATGGTTTGTAGACGTGCAGGAAGAAATTTTGAGAACTAGGAAGTTCTGAGCTTCAAAGTATTGAATGTGTATTATGGTTGCAGGGACACGCACCGATGGTTGAAAGAAAAATGAAAGCATTAAGATGAGTTATTGATGTAGGTGAGATATGTAATGTTTGAAATATTTGTTTATAAATTGAATTGCATTCCTGAGTGTACATGATTAAAAGATGGGAATAAAAAAAATAGTGGAGTTGGGATACGGGTATGGAAGGATGAAAGAAAGTGGGATGAAATGATATCTTGTCAGGAAAGGGCTTATGGGAGCAATGTTTTAAGACAATGGAGTATGGGCTCGTATGTAGCATATGCATAAAAGACAATATAATCAAGGAGAAGAAGATAACTGGGACAGTAGCTAATAATAAAGTTTTACTGAGAAGAAGTTGGACTCCACGTTGTTCCCAATAAAGAAAATATCCTCGCTGCCAAAGATATGGTAAGAATGGGTTTATGATTCCTTTGGGAAGCTAAAGGTGACTTGTACCACGTGGAGGAACAAATAAATACTATAGAAAATCTTCTAGTTTAATTCATGAAAAGAAAGAAAATACATAAATAAATAAACGAGGTAGAAGCAGGAGTGTTATGATGGAGTGCACATATAAATTATGATGGAGTATTTTAATGTAATTAACTATTATTATATATATACTTTACATACATATGGAATTGCACGTGCGAGAGAGTGTGTGGCAAAATTCATGGAAGATGATATAAAGAACTTGGTTTGCAAATATATATATATATATTTACTTCAAAAATGTACCAATTTTTTTTTCCAAAATTGGACAAAATACTTCTAAAGTCAAAATAAATCCTAAAATTAGAAATAAATCTCCCAAACATTCAAAATTGAAAACATCATATTCAAACAGATCAAAAATCCAAGTGAATAATCAAAATAAAACATTTTTAAAACTAAAAATCATAATAATCATTCATTAGATACTTTATATTGTTGGAACTCTTTAGTCCATCTACTGTAAATAAAGTCGTCAGTCTATAATAAATTTATAATCATAAATATCACACTGAAATTTTCACACAAAATATGCTTCTAGGTCATAATTTTGTTCACGTGACACATAAAATCGTCAAAAGTTACATAACGTCGGTTGAAGGAGATAGTGGTTGTTACACAAATTTGCCACCAAATTTAGCATATAACAAAATTGAAATGTAATTCTTATTGATTGAAAAATTGGTTTTTTTTGCCTTCATAATTACATCATTCTAACTTTTAGTTATGTTAATATTAAAAATTTATTGTTACAAGTTTCAAGATTTAATAAATATGACAAAAGTAAATATGAAATCTCAAATAGTATTATGTATGGAATACAAAATTAAATAAATATGAAATTGTAGTAATATCACTGTTCCAAATTTGATTGTAGTAAATATTAAGTTTTGAAAATATTACAATAAACAACAAATTTATGATGTAAATAATTTATTTACCATATTATTTGCAATATAAATAGTTACTGTTTATGTAGTAAATAGATTTTTAGTGTCAACATATATTTACTACACAAATAAGAATTATTTACGCTGTAAATAATAAGATCAATAAATTATTTGTACGTTAAAAATCTATTATTTATTATATGTATTTTCAAAACCTGTTATTTATTTTAAAAAATTTAAAATATCTGCTTTTGTCTTATTCCCCTAATAAAATAACACATCAAATACATTTTTATACTTTTTGATAACAAATATAACCTTCGCATTAGAATTTGTATTGGAAATGGCCTTAGTTTATGAACACATAGGTTGGCTTGTATTTTTCCTTTGAGTAATTGCACGGATAGTGTCACAACTTGACTTTTTGAGTCGTTTCTTAAAACTTTTCTTACTTATTTAGCTATAAAAATTAGGAAACATTTTTTTTACATAAAACTTTTTAATTTACATATATTATAAACACATTATTAGTTTTCAAAAGAATCTATAACACTTACTTGGTTTATATCTCATATCACATAATACATTTTCTTTCAAAATAGCATATCTTAAAATACTTAATATACAATGAAAACATTTCTGTGGCAGTGTCCGTACACTTGACTATACAACCACTCATCCATCATTGCTAGCTCAATAGTGATTCTATTTTCGCCTCTTAGCTGGACTCCCTACAGTATGAAATAACTTAGTGAGCGATTATCCGTAAGTCCAAACATAGCCCACAAATAATCAAGTATTCATACAAATGCACACATGGGTCATCATAACACTAATACCATAACTTAACTTAGAAGTCTCCTTAAGTCGGAAGATTGCTACGGTACTTTCTTATCTTATTTGGTAAATTATTTACTAGTTTCATCTAAATTATAGCGACATACTATTTATGATGCTTTATAACTTAAGACAAATGCATTATAAATGCAATTGGTTAAAATATAATAAATAACATTTTTGAAAACCTTTTTGTTCACACTGTAGGTGAGGTTCGAAACTTACTTAGGATTTTCAATATACTAATTCAATTCCTTATTTCCTTCATTATGCATTTAAGGGTCCTACTTAGACAATTTATTATCATTAGCTAACTTGTTTATTACTAGCTATTCCTACTTAGACAATTTATTATCATTAGCTAACTTGTTTATTACTAGCTATTTGTCAACAATGGAACTTAGTCATTTAAACCTTAATCCAATGACAAAGTGGTTTCTAAAAAAACCTAGGTGTTGCGGAATGTGTTTTCTCTTATCTCTTATTTCCTTTTCGTTACTAACAAAACATGAAAAAATTCCCAATAAAGGACATTTTTCTATTTCGGACGTGTCGGGTCCTTTCGAGCCATTTTGTAAAAAATAATATTTTTGCCTTTGATGGGCCTTAGAAAACTTTTTGAGTCCATTTATGTTAAAAGCATTGCATTTTTGTTACTTATTCAAGATGTGTAAGAAAAATGAGGCGTTAGTTTCCATTTTACGAAAAAAACCAATCTTAACATGAATTTACAGTTTTAACCCGAACTATCAAAATTTTGACGATTTTGCCCCTGAATCAAAAGCAATCATTTTATACCATTGGGTCCCTTTTTTTTTTGCAAGGATTAAAATTTCTAAAGTTTCTAAATCAAATTCCTTTAATTGAAAAACATTTTTCCTCTTTTTTAAGCATCATTTTTGAAATTTTTGTGATTAAAACTTATGAAATTCGTTACTCAAAAATGGTGCGAAATTTTCATGAGCTGTCTACGATTTTTTAACAGTTTTGACAAGTTTTACAACTTTCAAGATTTAACTTTTCAAAAATTCAAGTTGTACAATGGGGTTTCTACTCGTTTTTTAAAATTGACCCAAAATTGTATTTTCAATTTAACCCCTGTGGAAGTTTACAAAATTTTGTTCATAAAAATTGTTACCTTCACTATTTTGAGTAAAACTGGCATTTTTTCCCTAGAAATTAGGTTGCCTCAAAGTCCAACAAAATTATTATTTTTGGTGAAAACATCAAAACTTTGTTTTTGAGTGGCATTTTTCAAACTAAATTTTTAGGCACATAAAGTTAGCTTCTATTCATCTAACACTATCATCATGCACATAACAAATCATATTATCATGCCATAGTGTCCTTTTAACATGCTATGGTCCATATTATATAAATACATGCTAACTTTCATGAAAAAAAAATTTTAAAGCAAAGAGTTATAGGTTTTTCCTATGAATTTGTGAGCCTAGTGGACCTCCTCAAAGTAGCTTGATCTTGTCAAACTATCCTTGACACAAATCATAACAAAAATACTTCTATCAAAATCCCTCCAAAACCCAAGAAAACTCTAAGAATACATAGAGAAAAGTCTAGGATTTACCTTCCAAGCTTGCTATTTTTTGTACCTAGCACTTGAACTTGATCTAATTCTTGATTAGAAGATAATTTTTTGAGCAAAACAATTTGATAGGGAGGGCTTTAAGGGTTACCAAACCAAGAAGAAGAGAGCATAAAATTTTTGTTCAACTTTTGCATGAGAAAGGATATGTATTAAGTGTGATTTTTTCCAACTTTAATGACTCATTAAGCATGAAAGCTACAGTCTCAAACAATAACTCAAATCAAACCTCTCAGACTTTAATTGAAGCTATCAAACAGTGATGGTGGCGCGAGCTCGAACTTGGACGGTGAGGACTAGCACGAGTTTAAACTCAGACGAAGACCACAACGCTCAAGAGGCGATGGCAAGCGTAGGACTTGGACAATGTAGAATCTCTGTTGACTCTTAGTTGATGTGCAAACCTTCGTTGAACTCCACCTAATCTCTTCGCAACGCCTTCACACTAAATCTCCGACATCATCAACAAAGAAGAAGGTTTTGTGATTTTACTCGAACTCCAATAGATCTTGAGCTATATAACTATGTGCGATTTTCTAGTGTTGATTTTATCGGAGCAAGGCTTGGTGATCTTAGTTGTCATTGGTTCTAGCGCCATTGCGATCATCTGGAGACTTCGCGATGGAAGATGTCTCTACTCCAAATTTAGCTAGAGAGTTGTGGTCTCTCAAAAGAACCAAAGAGAGAGTGAAAAGAGAGAAAGAAAAGAGAGGGGAGTGAGAGAAATGATGTTTTGAAATCAATTTTTTTTTTTTAGCTTTTGAGGGTAGTTTGGTCTTTTTGGTGCTTTTAAAGAACTGATTAATCTGCTTTTTATGTCCACATTTTCAAAATACCTAACATTATTTAATAATGGCTTATTAAAATATGCTATTTCATATAATTTCTCTAGGCACAAAGATCACAAAAAGGTAAGTTGAAGAGATTTTTAGGCCTAACATAGCTGAAGTGGGAAAATTAATTTTACCAGCCTAATTTAGACAAAAGATTTGTATATTACCTATAGAAAAGCCCCTCAAAAGGGAAAAATCCCTAACTATGAGATTAAACACTCAAACTTTTAACTAGCATAACATATACTCGTTAAACTAAATGAAATACTAGACAAATGACGATACATTAATAAAGAAAACAAAGCTAAGATATAAAAACAACTAATGTAGCTAATCTTCTACATCAATTCACCTAGTCTATGAAAAGAACTCGTCCTCGAGTTCCATAGAAGCAGCCAAAAATAAACTTGTAGTAAATGAGTCCACTAATGTGATATGTGGAATGAAGGAAGCTCTAAAGAGAAGATCCACTTAAATTGACATTTTCACCAGAATTATAGACCAATTGCTCAATATGTTCTGGAAAAATTATTAACCTTACAAGCCACTGTTCTTGGAGATTTCTTTTTGTGGAGAGTTACATCAGCCACTTCTTGCAATCCCTCTACCGAAATGCAACTTCTTCACTTGCTTTTTTTTTTTTTTGATGTTGATTGTAAAACTATTTTGGTTTTGAACACACTAAATAGACATTTTAATCTCTGAAAAACTTCGTCCTTAATCTACCATTAGATTTTGCACCACATATCTAGCAAGCAATGGAGATCATGGATTTTTTCAGTTGGTGGTAGTGGAAATGCGCATATGCGGGCATTGGATTTGGTAGCAATCTCTTCTGAAAGGTTTCTTTAACGATCTCTCCATAAATGTACAATAAAAGTGAGTCAAAAGACTGGCAATTTTTTCAGTCCCTGATTCTACATCAGAAATATGTTCCTGTTTGTTTGGATGTACAAAAATTTAATAACACAAGCGTGTTAATGCATGCCTTAATTAGAGACATAGGGAATAAAGGGCTCTTGTTTGATGCCAGATTTTGACGTACGGAGCTCATACCATGTGCCCTTTGCATAAAAAATGGTGGCTAGCCAATGGCTTTATAATCTTTGTGATAGATTACAAACTTTTCTCGGGTAAAGGAATATAAAACGATCATTACCTTTTTTCTCTTTCCCCACCAAAAAAAGAAAAATTATTAGATTGATTTCCTTAAATTTTGATGTGACTCCTCTTTTGGTTCTTTTTTTTTTTTTTTCATTCTCTGGTTTATATGTTAATTTGCTTGCCTTAGCTTGTAAGATAGGTTTGAAAAGATTAGGATTAAGCGACAATCGAAAAAAGAAGCGCTCCTGATTTACGCAATGGGGGGGAGGGAATGTCCTGTACATGGAAAAAGGATTGGCAAATCTATGCAAGGAGGATCTTAGCATGCTAATAAAAACAACAGAAAGTGCATTATTTGGAAACAGAATAATTCTAGACTGGCAAATGATGAAGAACAGGAAGATTGCTGTCAATGATCTTTATGCTTCAAAATCTGCTTTAAGATTCACTTTGAGACAACATTGACAATTGCATTAACATGAACTTGTTTGACCATTATGAAGATTAAGATATTAAATAAACTTTTGAGGTGATTGGAAATGGTATTGTAACGCCCTGAAATTAATTAAGTGATATTAGTGAGCAAAAGGTGGATTAGTGTGTAATAATGAATATTTCTAAAATTTAATTTGATCATTTGGGGGAACCTTTAAATTAATGTTATTTTTGAATATTTTAGTGATTTTTAATTATTTATAACTGTTTTTATTTGTTATTTTAAATTTTTAAACAAAAACAATTTGATAAACACCAAACATGTCCCATTTAAAATCAGTGTGCTACTGTACATGGTTTTTGTGTAGGTTGTAGTCTTTTTCTCTCTTTATTTAATTTCTCGCTCTCTCCCTCTTTCCCTCATTCACGCTCTCTCTTCCTCTCTCTCGTCTCTCTCACTCTCACACTCTGCCTCTCTTTCTCTCTCAATTTTTCTCCAAAAATTTTGAAACAAAAATCAAGCCCAAGTTTCGGGTTAGTGGATTGAAGGCTTGGGAGCGCGATTTAGTAACTACAAATCCAATTTAAAGCTTCGATTTAAGGTTAGTTTTTAAATGTCAAAACTTTTTGAATTTATTAAATTTTCTTGCATTTTGAAATTTAAGCTTTTCTAAGTTTAGAAAACCATCAATCTAAGTTAGAGAAACTTAGAATAACTAGAATCTAAGCTTTGTTTGATCAAAAATAGATTTAAATCACGATTTTTTATTTTTCTCTATTTTTTTTCAATTTCGGGATTTTTTCAAAATCTTTATGCAAATCTTGTTTAAATTGGTTCTAAAGTGTTTTATAATGTTTTTCTATCATCTTTAGATGTTTTCCGTGCCTGAGAACTGAGAAAAATAAGTTGAAATAAAGATTTGGGCTCGGGACGCCGAGAACCTCTGCTTGAAAAATTCTGAAATTTTCCAGTTCTATAGGCCAGATTCATGAGTTCAGCAAGCCAGATTCATACGACTGGCAGGTTGAACCTAGAAATGTTCAACCGATCAGACTTGGTTTTCTGGCAGGCCAAACTGTACAGTTCGGCTGGCCAAACCAGGGCGACCAACAGGCGGACCAAGCATGGTAAAATTTTATTATTTTTCACCCGTTTTCATTGTTTTGAACCCTGATTTAGATTTTAACGATACCATATGATTTTATAAACTTAAAATGGCACACTAGGACACCATGAGATAGTTTAGTAACATAGAATGTCTCGAGCTAGATACTGATAGACTTAGTTATTGTACATTTAAGGTTGTTTGTGATTCCGTAGAGCTAACGTGTAGCGGACCGGGGCTATGGTGTAGGACACTGGTGCGAGTATCGAGGGAGGACTTTTACCTCTTTCTTTGATGACCTAGTTTTTAAATGTTTTGGCCTTAAAAAGGATTTTAACAAAAATGTTTTCAATGAGTGATTGATAAGGATTTTTGTTGGTTATTTTCATAAACAAGTAGATTGAGGTGAATTTCATAATAAACCTCATAATAAATGTAAATGATCATATTTGGTAAAAAGAGATTTTAATAATTATAGAAAGATATATATATATATATATATAAATATGTTTAAGGGCATGATGCCATATCAAAGATAGAGTCGTATAGAGTGCGACCTTGAGGGCAGGTCCTGAAACCCAACTGGGCCACTATGGTGGTGATATATATATGGTTTGTCCAAGAAAAGAAAATGATATCTTTCTAGATGACCCATAAACAATTTTGGTAAGAAAAATTTTATCGAATTTTATTTGTTCATTTAATTCAATTTATTTTCTATATAGCTTCTCGAATAATGAAGTTCTTCTTAAAAATTAATGTTTTTAAATTCATAGTCCTACTGAGCTTTTTGCTCACATTTTATTTGTTTTAAAATCTATCCCCTCTAGGTGGATTTTAGCTTAAGATCAGAGAAGAGTCCGTTAACCAAACTTGCGACCAGTAGAAGATTTGAGTAGGTTGTAGTACAAATAATTCAAGGCATGTATAACTTTAACTTTCTCTTTTACTTTAGACTGTGGTTGTAATTTAATATTGTTAGTACTATGTGTGTGCACAAGTTGTAGGCCAATGGGACCCAACTCGTCCTTATCATTTTTCTCTATTTTATTTTATCTTTTCTAATAAACCCTTTGTTACTTTTATTTATTTAGATTAATTAATGTTATTATTGGTTTTATAAGAATTTTAAATTATCACATTTTTCATAACTAATTAACCTCTTTAACCTATGTCAAATATTAAATTTCTATTTAATTAACTTAATTAACCTACCACGTCACTTCCCATACTCCGGGGCGTGACAGGTATTAAGCTATATATTATTTTGTCTTTCTCATTTTTGTTGTCCACCTTAAATTAAAGAACTTTGTTTGATTTTAGTCTATGATTTTTTTAGGAGGGAATAGTCCATAATAGTTATCAAAATTTGATTTTTTTTTTATTGTTTTTCCCAAAAGAAGTATTATCACTTTGCAAAAAACAAAAACAAAAGCCAAAAAAGAAAAAAAAAAAGAAAGAAAGAAAGAAAGAAGAAGAAAGGTTTAGAAATTATTCCATCAATTGTACTAATTAAGCTTCTTAGTAATTACAATATAATCATGATATGATGAAAATGGATCTTTCCAATGTGGGACTATCAACATCAGTTCAAAAATCATTTCTTGTCTCTATTAAAGCATGAAGAAGCACTTGCTTAGCTTTTCGGGTGCATATATTAGGATGTGATTTAGTTGCTCAAACGAATACAAAAAATAATAAATAATAAATAACAAATTAAAGGCACCTCTTAGCTTAAAACTTGAACACCATCACTTCTTGTCTATCAATCCTATCCAGTGCCACACAACAAAATCTCTCTCTTCATTTTTTCTTAGTTGACATAAACTTCAACTTCAGAATAACACATACAGACCCTAAAAAAAAAAAAAAAAGGGAATAACAACATAAAAAACAAAATTATATATTCACATGAAGTGGGAGTGGGATAGAAATATTGTCTCTAAATCCTATCCAATGCCTTACAACAAAATATCTCTCTCTCTTCCCCATAATAGACCGCAGTTCACATAAATTTCAACTTCAGAATAATAATTAACAACATAAAAAAAAATTATATATTCACATGCAAGTGGGATGGAAATATTGGTCATAAGGCCTTAGCTGTGGTATGTGGCTCAGTTGGTTGATGGGATGGAAAGGTTATACAGAGGCACCTGATACCGATCATACTACCCGCCTGCAAATCTCCAATTCTAATCTTTTCCCTTTCACTTTTTGTGGCAAATAGCCAAGAAAAAATATAAAGGATAAAATTTCACCTACAAGCGTCTCATGCACCAAAATACTTCCATTTTTTTCCCCAATACTATTTTTATCTCATTAATTATACATGCATTATATATAGGTTATTCTACGTTTTCATTTTAGAGGCACCGTCCCTCCGTGTAATCTCTAGAAATAGAAAAATAAACATGACTGCCATTAAATGTGATATTGATGTTTGAAAAGCGTTAGGCATAATACTAAGAAATTTACTTTAAAGAACGTAACAAAAAATATGTTTCACGTCTTCAAAGTCTAACTAATGTTTGATGTACTTTAATGATAGTCATATTATATTTCTCTAATATATTCGATGTTACGTTTAGTGAAGTTTTATTTTTTTTTAATGTTTACGTGTTATTAGACGGATACATATATATATATATATATATTTGTTATATAGTTGCATTTTGTATAGGTTGCCCCAGCTGATATATCCTATAGGTAGGTCAGATATATATATATATATATATATATATATATATATATATAGAGGAAAGCCCAGGAATCTTTTATGATAAATAAAGATTTATGCATTATCTCTTTTTTAAGAAATCTTTTTTGAACCCGATACGCCGTTCAAACTTTGAGAGAATCCAAAGAAAGAACAAAAGAACAAATGTTTTTCTGCTGCTTCAGTGCATATTGTAACAAATTTTATCCCTCCCCAAATTAAAGGAAAATGTTGCAAAAGATAAGATAGAAGAGGTATTAAACTTGAATTCAACCCCATATATAATACGTAGGATTATAATTGTGATTTTGTTATTGTTCATTTGGTTCTATGAAACTGAATACATATTTATATTGGGCAAAAAAGACGATTAATGAGAAACAAACATGGCAATTTTTTTTAAAGAGAATATGAGAATTTAAGCTCTTAACCTTATCATGATAATCATTCATGTATAAATATTTAATGCAACTTATTCTTAGTGAAAAACTAGACATCAAAGCAAAATTATTCAATACAAAAACATGCAAATTTTTTCAATTTTTAAAAATGAGTAAATGAAGAGATAATTTAAAAATTTGGATTAGTTACGTTGGCATCCACCAAACAATTCTGCGCCATCTCGCTTTCTTATTTACAAATACGAATACATGCAACAAATTAAGGGGTATATTTTCCAATAAAGATAGGGTTATATTTGTCATTTTGGTCTTCCCTCGTGGAATGCATGGTGGCACTGTCATCAGTAAACGTGTAGGAACAGGAATATAAACTTGGGGAACATATATACGATAAACTTGATTTGTTGAAGCAAAAACATACAAGCCCATGTGTTGGATTCTTGGCTATAGGTAGGTTGATCTTTTGGACTCTAGTACTTCCATGGGTGTCCAGCTTTAAAAGGTATAAGAATATAAGTATAATATATATATATATATATATATATATATATTCACATGATCATAGGCCCTCTATTTATCCTTCATCAGAAGTTTCCAGCTTTATCCTTTTAAGTTGCTATACGTAGATTCACACCTTAATTTATGATACCTTCATACCACCTATACATGGGCAGTATTAACCACTAGGTCAAACGACAAAGATAGAATAGTAGGCGTTAATTTGAAATCCAAAAATGTGACGGAGTCAGACTTTTTTTATAAGATAGGAAGGCGTAAATTGAACGACATTTTGAATTAAATCTACAATATACATAACAATATCATTGATTTTTTCCCTAAATGAATTAAACTTATAATGTAAAGTTTGATTCAATATCGAATATTCAGAGTCAAAAAATTATGAATTTATATAACAGCGCAGTTGTTTTTTGTTTGAGATTTTTTTTTGAAAAATAAGTACTTCAAAATTTAAATTTACAATGTAATTGATTTTTTTTAATAAGTTATGCAAATATTGTAATTAAAAAAATTAGGGGAAGCAAAGGAAAAAATATAGTAAAAAGCTGATGGATTAGAGTTTATGATCAAAACCTAAAAGCCCCACTTCTATTGTGTCCCTGTTAATTTGTGAGGATGAGGATTCGATCTCGTATTATATATAAGAAAATGCCCATACATGTGTATATATATAGATGCCTCTTTATCTGCTATCTCTTTGGCATCTTGGTAACATTTAATGTTAAAGATCATGTTTCCTAACTTTAGCACAAATCTGTGTCTTTTTTATGCGCTATGTTTATCAAAATGTTGGAAAATGGGTTAGTACATAGCATATATAATTTGTTGAGCCAAGTTATATATTTTGATCTGGATTAAATTTATATACGTTAATAATCTGTTAAAGATTATGGCCTTGTTTTTCCTGAAATATCAAAAGTTACTAATTACTTTAATACAACTTGCAAAGTCTACTTGAAAAACATGAATATTAATATCATCATCGTACTCTAATTCCTTAATCCAATTTTCTTTTATGATCTCATAGTATCTTAAAAAGGTTTAAATCCATGCTTTTATGTCTATTGGTATACCACCATCTTGTAATAAATAATATTAAATCATTAGCAGAGTGATATTGCATGTAAATCCTTGTCAGTCTAGAATTGTATTTTATTTTCATAAAGTCAACATAAAAGCCACTCTAGGCATATCCATTCCAATAAATAAGTGTATGTCACTTGAATATCCCTTAATCATTGTCTAAATTAAATATTAAGAGTGAAAGACCAATATGAAAATTAAAAAAAAAATTTAAAAAAAATTATAAAAATAAAATTATCATTAAACTATGACTTCACCATAATTTCTTAATAAATTTTTATGTTAAAAGAATCATAAGCCCACCTCCTCCATCTCCCCAAATTGTGATCGTCACCATGCAATTTGAAAAGTGAAAAACCAAAAAAAAAAAAAAAAAGAATGAACCGTAACGAATGAGAATACTTAAACTGGCTTTTCAAAGTGCATGGACCTATTATGTACGTATATGTAAATACACATTATTATATATATACGTATAGAGACTACAAACCGTATACGGTTTTACAGCTCCAAAGAACAGTGCTAAATTACTAATAAACCCGACAGACATTTTTGTTAACAAAATTAACTTCGTACTTTCTAGCAAGAAAACAGTTTATAATTAATTATAAGTTATAATGTGATGTGTGATATCTAACTAGATTAGCTTCCTATCGAACAATATCTAAACCTGTCCTTCTTTTTTGTTATGTTGGTTGTCCTTCTATTCAAATCTTGATATTTCGTAAGTTTGCTCAAGTATTTTTAATTTCCTGTTTCTGTTTATATAGTCAAATTCTTAAATTTAAATTTAAATCCTAGGACAAATAAATAAATAATGAAAAAACAGCTAGCTTAGCTATAATTGCCTAAAATATATGATGCCAATTCACTTCTTTTCACTCCACGGTTAGCTGACCGAAACACTGCGGGCAGGACACCTTGGGCTGCCCTGGAGGACAGCCTCCATTACACCATTTACATGTTCACACCACACATTGTGCTATATATATTCAATCCTAAAAGAAGAGCCTCCACAACAATATCAATTCACAGCCCCACCCCAATTTTCCAATATTCCACCACTTTCTATTTCTCTCTTAATTCCCTCAATGGCTTCCATTTCTGATCATCATTTCTACACATTATTCCCTTCTGACCTCACCGGCCTACCCGTCCCCACCGTGGCGGCCGGTGGAGGCGGTAGCGCAATGTGGGGTGCCCAAGAGGACTTTTTGGTGCCGTTTTGTGGTGAAAATGTTGGCTTGGTTGATGCCAATTATAGTTTGTTGTCTTCGTCACCAGCCGAGTCCTTCATGTCAACGTCGTCGTTGCCGGAGCAGCTCGGGATGTCGGACGATGTTGTGCCTGCAATTTCGGACTATACGAGTAGTGTGAATATGGAGTTGCATGGAATTGGTGGGGCTCAGAATTTTGGTGGAGGATCATATAGTAGTAGTGCACTTAATTATCCTCAATATGTTAATGTGAATGGATTTGAGTTTGGGGAGGAATGTTGTGCGACGTCGTTTTTGCCGGAGTTAATCAATCTCCATGTTGGCCTTGTTTCTGGTCAGAAAAACTGGGTATGTCATATATTGTCATACATTTTCTATCATGATCATTTAGTATATTCTTTCTAATTATATTAAATATTGTCAATGTAAAGGCTGCAAGGATATATAATAAAATTACTAATGATATGATATTCACATTTTATACTATGAAATTGCATGTAGTTATTTTAATGATTCAAATTTTTATTATTTGTAAAATATTCTAAATTTTTTGCCATATTGCAACATAATTAGTAAAAATTTTCTCGGGGGAATTAATTTTCATCAATTGGGTTAATTAATATTAATTAATTTCTCTTTTACATCTGATAGGGAATGCAAAGTAATCAAATGCATGGAATTGAAGAGTCCAATATGATGAAAGTCAGTCGATACTCGGAGGAGGAAAGGAAGGAAAGGATTGTCAGATATTTGAAGAAGAGAAACCAAAGAAACTTCAACAAAACCATCAAGGTATATATATGTGTGTGTGTGTGTGTGTGTGTGTGTAAATGTTAATTAATTAAATCCTTTTTATATACATTTCTTGAAATTTTTATATAATTAATTAGCGCTTAAAACATGTATTGCGTGTACTTTACGCACTTAATGATCCTCATTATAATAAATGATGATGATGATTATATATATATATATATATATATGATTTTGTTGGGTATTTATTGTATAGTATGCTTGTCGCAAAACCCTAGCTGATAGGAGAGTTCGAGTTCGTGGGAGATTTGCAAGGAACAATGAACTCAACACGGTGTGTGGTGATCATCAAATAGAAAACCAAAAAACAAATAATGATCCTCCTTGCAAAGACTTACAATTCTGCCGCGACGATGCCGTCCAGGTACTTATTTTCACACACACACACACACACACATATCATGCATACATACTCGTCTAAACACAATTTTTCACTACACAAACACTAATTTACAAACTATATATACAACTCAAAGCAGCAAAAAAATATTTTACGTGTAAATATATCTATATATATACACACATGTATATGCGACATATATATATATGCCTATTTTTAGTTGTTCTATAATATGATATATATATATATATATATTGTCATTCATGTATTGTGTTGTATCTTTGTGCAGATCAAATATGATGAAGAGGAGGATTGGCTGCGAGATTTTGCATTATGTTGCTGGGTGAATGGAGGAGCTAATTAATATATTAATATATATGATTAATGTATTAATGGACTAATTATGTAGAATTTATCATGATCATGTTTATGCATTAATTGTAGAAGAAGTTAATTTTTAACCATGCATGTCTCCTATTTCTTTTTCTTTTTTCTTTTTAGGAGTAAACGATGAAAAAGGAAAACTGATATTAAAAAAAGTTATAACAGCCCAACTAAATTGGTATATCCCTGATTAATACACGCAAATAACTTTTTATATAATATTTGTAATAACAATATTAATATTGAAGATTTTCAAGCCAAAAAAAATGTTAAAATATATTTGTAATTTTGATTAAGGACAAAGTTGAATAAAATTTATCGCTCTGAACAGGAAAAAGTTTATATATATATATATATATATATATATATATATAGTGTACGTGCGTTTATGGAGCATTTGAAACTCTTTGTCTAATCTTAATCTTAGCCTTTTATAGGGATAGTGTTTCTAGAAGTCGAATTCTTGATGTTCGTTGGACGCGGCTTCATTGTGTTCTACATGTACTCATATTTTCACCAAAATATAACCAAAAGGGAATCAAATGATCACTTTCGATCGGTAACTCATCAAGACTTACCAAGTTCTTTTCCAAAGTCCAATTGAATTAACATGAATATGATCTCTGAATTACATATTATTCTTTTCTAAATACACTGAATTGGACTGTTAATTTCCATAAAATTTAACAAGGACACACACATACACACACACACACACAAATATATATATATATATATATATATATCAACATATTATGGGGAGAGTTGACTATCATTTTCCCCACCCAAAGAAAAGGTAAAAGTACAATTACAAGTGCGTACTTTCCACTTTCAGGAGAATCCAATATTATGTTGAAAAAAAAAACACACACACACACATACACACGCACACACACACATAAAACGAGGTAAATTATAAAGGATACAGTTAAGGACGTCAAATATTTTAGATATTTCAATATTCATGTTTATATAATTTATAAATCATCTTCTTTTTTCTTTTTAATGATGGAGAAGTTCAACATGGGATGGATATAAAGCTATCAATGCTATAAGATTTTAGTTTTATATTTCATGAAAAGAGGAAAAAAAAAGAGGAAAAAATGCAATAATTATGGATATATTATAGAACTAGAGCTTATTGCGCATTTGATCATTAAGTAATTTACTTTAGCATTATGAGACTAAATCATTTCCTTTTAATTTTTATGAATATTCTTTCTTTATATATATCATTTTCCAAAGTTATGAAGATTCCATGGCTCCGATTGAAACCAAATGAGTACAAGTACACTTCGTGATACATGTTGATCATCAAACAACTAATTAGCAAGTAATAGTTGACTTATTTTGACAAATATTGCTCTGCCCTATACGCATCTAAAGGCCTATATTTTTTTGAGCAAGTCAACCATATATATAAACAAAATAACAAAGCGCAACTCAAATTAATTTAGAAAGCATGATAATTAATGCAATAATCAGTGTCGTTTTGTCCAATTTTCCAAACTTTGCACAAGTCAAGATGAACATGACGAATAAAGCAAATGGGAAATCAAGTCTTTTCAGTTTGTTTGTTGATTTAAAAAAGTGTGCAGCGGGAGATACATAAAAAGTTAACAGAAAAATTAAAATGGGTGTCACAAGCAAGCATTCTTACAATCGTAAGAAAGCACTAACTCATATATACACACACGCACACACACCCCACCTACAAGACATTTCTTCCCATGATCTCTATATGGTTACCCCATTAAGTTATGATGGTTATGTGTAATCTTTCATGGGGTCTATCAATCTGATACATCTATAGCGACATGTCATCATGATAATTAGGGAACTATTTGCAATTTGAACCTTTTGGGAGTGAATCTTTTAAGTAGTCAAAACTCAGATGCACCACAACAATATATCATGAGTATCTAAAGTTTTACACACACACACATACAGTGTCTTTTGAAGGGCAGGGAAGGTTAAAATTGCATGGTGTGGAAATCAAGCAGCAATTGATCATGAACTTGATAAGAAATTGCTTTAAGGGCGAATGACCAATATGGCGTTGATTGTAGCATTATTCGTTAAATAGAGACATTGATGTAGTGTATGCATAAAAAATATATGCGCAAAAAATAATGAGAGACAAGAAATTTATTGTATTTCCATCTCCAATGTGAGAGTTACATTTAATATAGAATTTTAAGTTTGTGAATAATAATGGAGAACTAAGGATTCGCTAAGGCAGCAAATTTATGTGGAACAATGATGATTAATATGTGCATTGTGCTTGAGAAAAATGTTCTCCTTGTTTAGGGGAATTCGACTGATTTTGATTTCCTGATTTAAACTAGGATATATGTGTGTGCGTGTATATATATATATATATATATATATATATATATATATTAATATATATATATATATATTAATCTTGTATGTAGTCTACTACTTTTCTTTTAGAAACACCCCACCAAATCATGGAAATATATATATTTTTGAGGGTATATGCGTAAATAAATAGGAGATGAGAAATTTGTTGTATTCATTTTCAATATGAGAATTATTTCTATTATAGTGTTAAGACTTTAACTCTGTGGAGAAAAATGGTTCAAGAGATCGTGTTTGTAAATGATGATGGAGAACTAAGGTTTCTCTAGGGCAGAGAATTTTTATGGAAAGATGACGATATATCCGTGCCTTGTGCTTCAGAGTAATGATCTCCTTTTATAGGGGAATGCTTATGATTTTGGTTTTCTGATTTTGACTAGGATTTAGGCTCCGTTTGGTAGGAGAGAAGAGAGAAAGACAGATAGAAAGAGTTGGAGGATGGAGAATATGGGAGATGGAGCTAATTATGATAATCTTTTATGTTATTTGGTAAGAGAAATGGAGAGTTAAAAAAATGAATAAATGAATATATATTTAATTTCTATATTGTCTTTTTTTTTTACCATTTTACATTAAGGAATATTTGCGTCATAGGTCTACAAACTTTCTAACCTTGGCATTTAGGTCCCTATTTTTACAATTTAGACACTTAAATCCCTAAACTCTTAATCTGTTGGTACTTAAGTCCCTATTTTAAGAATTTAGATTCTTTAGATTCCCAAACTCTTAATTTATTAGTATCTTGATAAGTTGGTTCTATACTAATTTGTTGAATGTTTTTAACTTATTATTTTGTTAGTTTTTAGGTAATTTTTAGAGTTTTTTATTTTATTTTGTTTGTAGATTTTAGAGAAAAAAGTTCTTTGGCAATCTTTTGGTGTAAAAAGAGCTTGAGAAGCTAACAAGATTGAAAAAGAAGGATATAGGGCACCGAAGCTTTAGTTGGTGGGCACTCAGGCATCGTATAGAACGAATTTCGGAAGAGAAAAGCACCTAGGCACTAGTTTAGTGGCACCTAGGTGCTGTTTGGATGTTGTTTAGTGAATCCTAAATGAGCGCCTAGGCGTCCAAAACCTTGCACTTAGGTGCACGCATGGTAAAATTTTAAATCAGGGTTTTTGTGATTTCCCAAATTACCTATTCGATCTAAGACTATAAATAGGACTCATTATGATTTCAAAAAGGATTTTGAGATAGAGAAAAGGCTGCTATCAAAAAAGAGAAGTTTGGTCCTTTGAAGAAGAAGAATAGTGCAATCTAGAGACGAAACACTACAATTCTCATCCAAAATTCCAGTTCTTTTCTTATTTCTCATTATATTTAAGACTTTCATTGGGATTTTTGTTAGTTTCGTTATGAACTAGATTTTCTTTTTAGGGCTATGATATAGCTGGATTATGAATGTTCAATTTTTATTCTAGTTTTAATTGATTCAAGGTTTTTTCATCAATATGCTGAGTATTTCGATTGTGCTTAATGCTTGTGATTTTTAGGCACCAATAATTACATGATTTGTGATTTGATTTAAGACTTAGAAGTGATAAGCAAATTAAACCATGATTGAAATTCCATTAGAATATCGTATATTAGAGATAATTATGAGTCTAGAGCAGTATTTGTGATTTCTTGTTCTTAATAAATTTCAATATGTTAAAATCCTTACAGAAATATAGGATCCATATGTTTGAGATATGATTATTGATGCTTGAGAAAGATAGATAATTAAATTAGAGAAATTCGTTGTCGGCATAAGAATAAATTTTAATTAATTAAATTAGGTAATTTAAACATGATTAATTTAGGTGAAATCGAATGCCCTAGTCTTTCATTTATATATGTTATTATTTATATTTTGTTTTATTATTTTTCAATTTTATTTTTTATTGTTAAAATTATTTTAAAGTTAATTAATTTCAGTACTTAGCTAGATTAACACAATCCTCATAGGAACAAACTTTCCTCGCTCTATATTACTTGTTTGCAATAGCATATACTTACATTACAAATATTCACAACGCATCTTTAGTCTCCATTTTAAGAATTTAGATATTAAAGTCCTAAATTCTTAATTTATTGTCACCGTTAGTCTCCTTCATTTTTTGCTATTAAATGCTACACAAGATGACAATCTTTTCAGGCTTTATGGTTTCTTAAGTCCTAAAACATATATATTTTTTAACAAAAAAGTCCCCAAGAACATATATTGTTGTATTTTTATAGAGGCAATAGGAAATTACACTTTCAAAAAAAAAAAAAAAAAGCTTTTTGGGGACCTTTCTATTATATATATATATTCTTTTGGACCTAAGGGACAAAAACCCTCAAAATATTAATATATCTTATAATAAAAACATGATGGGACTAACAATGTCAACAACTTAAGAGTTTAGAGGCTTGAATATCCAAATTCTAAAATGGGGACCTATGTGCTAATGATTAAGAGTGTAGGGAACCTAAATATTTCAATTTTTAAAATAGGGACCTAAGTGCCAAAAGTTATAAAATTTAGGGACTTGTGATGCAAAAATCCCTTATATTAAGCTTTTTTGAAAGATAAAATAGCCTTTTTAAGTCTTTGAGTGGTGGATTGCATGAACCTCTTCATAAGTGAAGGGATGCAAAATGGTAGGCCACAAAGGAGAAGATCTTCCTTCACCTCTTCTCTCCCTTCCTTCCCTCCTTCCAACTAAGCAAAGGATTGAAGTTTCCCCTTTTTCTCTCTCCCTCGACCCCCTCTCATTCCTTTCCTATTTCCTTCCTACCAAACATACTTTGAGTATTCAAGTTCGAAGATACTTTTGTTATCTTCTATTTATTTAATTTTTCTTCTAGATACACTCCACCAAATCATGAAAATATTTATTTGAAGATATCATCCTAAATTCCCAGTAGCAACTATGAAATGTATAGGGGGAATATTTCTAAAAGGGAGAATGAGAGATTTGTCAGGTTTGTTAAAATAATTGATAGTAAATATCAAATTTAAAAAGAATTAAAATAAATATCATTTATCTAAATATTAACTTAAAAATTAAAATTTCCAATTCTACATATTCTCTCCTCCCTCTATATTTTTAGTCTCCTATCCTCCTCTCTCTCTTGTCTCTTATCTCTCAGTTCCTGCCGCCGAAGAAGATTATCATGTTGGAGAAGATTGTGGCACTAAAGTTGTGGTGAGAGAAGAGAGACGAGCATGAGGTCGACGGCAGTGACAATGTTATAGGAGAGTTACGGGGGGAGAAGGATGCCAACCAGATCTATCACAGAAGAAGAGCGTCGACTAGATCTGTTGTGGAGAAGTGCATCGGCCTATTTTCACTATTGTCGGAGGTCAAGAAAGAGCCAATCATGCCTTTTTTCATAATCATGCGAACTGCGAAGGAACCCCCCATCAATCTCCCAAAGCAAGTGTCATCAGAGTCCATCATCATTGGAATTTTTTAGATCACCAACGTCTGATCACAATGGACCGAGTGGTATCGTGGACACGCCAGAGGCAGTGGTGGTCAGCGGTAATGGGAGTTTGACATAGAAGTTTTTTTGGTCATATTTGAGAAAAAGAGAGATAAAATTATAATATGACATTTTTTTTTCAATTCTTTTAAATTTGATGTTTCCTTTATTTGTTTAACAAATCAGACATTTGGTACAATTTCCCTTTCTAAAATACTACTTTTATGGATTGGTAGATGTATCCCTTCATTGGAGTAATTGGAGTCGATTCGTAAAGCTTGTCAAAGAGCTAAGTTGTCCCTTGGTAAATTTCGATCGATCCTCTGAAGAGACTCTCTAAGAAATCGATTTATGAGTTCGCCTATTTTTCTTTGTCAGTTTTTGTTCGTATACCACAATTGATTCAGATTGACATGTGTATGAGTGAGATAGAGGTGCAAAATTTGCTTCAACAAAAACCTAATAACTAAGAAAAATGTTTTATAACTTTATGAAGTTATAACTTTATCCTCTCACAAAAGATAGGCTCTACTTATAAGACCTAGTTGGACTTCATAAATAAGACCCATTTTTATGAGAGGATGAGGTGTAACCCACGAGGGAGAAATAGTATTACTCAATTGCTTAATATATTATTTGAGGTTCCTGATGAATCACAGTGAAGTCCCACCGAACTCAATCACGATATCATCAAGAAGACTTTGTCAGTGATATCATAATGATTATGTACCCTACTAATTGGCACCATATACTAATACGACCTACATAATTGGAAAGTAGAGGCCAACATTATTGTAGAAATTTGGAGCTATCAACACTACAAGTATTGATGAAAAACATAGAAATCTCAACTTTATGCATGGTTGACCCCAAGCCCCAATATTCCAATTTTGGGCCCTTTGGTCTTATAATTTGTCTTTGTCAATATAAGTCAAAATGGAAAGAGTATGTTTAGCCAATTGGGACATGATATGATACCATATCGCATCGTTGTCGCGCTTATATTTACCTATTAAAACAACCAAAGTGTGTTGCACTAGATAAAAGATACCACTTACATAAGAGAATGCATCATATATATATATATATATGTGTGTGTGTGTATATATGCTATTTAAGCTAATTAGTACGTTGTGTAAACAAGCTCTCATACTTTTTTTATTCTAGAATGAGAAGACTTGATGATATAGCTATAGATATAGCTATATACTTAGGAATTATATATGGGTTAAGTAGTCAACCACAAGTTGACTCAACTGAGTGAAAACGTTTCTACACTTGGCCTCCCTTGGTAGTTGACGACTAGATGGGTTAAGTAAGGTTTGGTCGTCATCATCTCTATAATTGATATATATGATATGAATGTGATGATTAATTTTGAAGTGGTTTTCTTTTTAATTGTTTCTTTTTTCAATTAATTATCCCAAATACTCTTAAGTATGTTGTAACACCTTGAATTTTAAAGTGAAATTTATTATGTTAAGTTTAATAATTAAGTGTGCTTGTGTAATTTTTTTGTTGTTGTTAATTTTAGTCATTTGAAGATTTTATTTTATTTGTTATATCTAAAATTTGATTTTTAGTTTTAAAATTTCAAATAATATTTTTATACCACATTTTTTTATATTTACGAAAATGCCATTGGGTCTTTCTTTTTCTTTTTCCCTTTCTTTTTTCTTTTCATTTTCACATTCTCTCTCTCTTTCTTTCTTCCTCTCACGCTCAGCCCACTCTCTCTCTTTCTTTCTCTCAAAAATTTTGATTTCAAGCTCCATTCTCACGGATTTGAGCAAGGATTGAAGTTCAAATTATCAAGTTTTTCATCCAAAAACACCATTGAAGGTTAGTTTTTCCTTTTTCTTAAAATTTCAAAGTTTTATTTTCAATTTTTTAAATTTTCTTTGATTGTTGAATCTGAACTTCATTGAGCTTAGATAATGTTTAATCTAAGCTTATAGGACTTGTTTAATCATGAATCTAAGCCTTATTTAAACAAAAATTGATTTAATCAATTTTGATATTTTTCTTAGATTTTCAAATCTATTGTGAAATTGAGTTCAAATTTAAGAAAAATGGTTCAAACTTGTTCTATTATGATTTTCTAAGCTTTCTATGTGATTTTCATGATCTAGGAATTGAAAGACAGGTTTTAATTTGAGATTTGGAGCTTGGGAAGGTTAATGCTCAAAGTCTTGGGTCCCCAAATTTTACCAGTTCGGCAGGCCGAACTTGATCTTTGGCAGGCCAGATTCATGAGTTCGGCAGGCCAGATTCATACGACCGGCAGGCCAAACTTGAAAAAGTTTGGCTGACCGGACTTAGATTTTCAGCAGGTTGAACTGTGCAGTTCGACAAGCCAGACCAGGATGTTCGGTAGGTCGACTGTGGACTTGAAAAATTGTATTTTTCTTTCAGTTATTAATGTTTAATGATTCCAAAATGTTTCAAAAAGGGTTATAATTTTGTTCCATGATTATTTTGAGTCAAAATGGCGCATTGATAATTAAACTAGCATAATGATATCTGTTAAATATGATTTCTGATATTGAATGCAGTTTTTAAGCTCTTAAATGTTGATTGGAGCTTACGTTAAATTTTAATTAGAGCTTACGTTATTGGATTTCAAATGAGATAGGATATTTTCATCCATTCCTTTGGTAGCCCTTTTTAAATTATTTTAGCCAAGTCTATTTCTTAAATGTTTCCTTTTAATAATGATTACTATCATTCATTTTGAAGAATTATATTTTGATATTTCTTTCGAATTTTCAAAACCCGTATGATGACATTTTATCAAGATTTGTTCAAGTAAGTATTTATCAATCTTTATAAATAATTTTTGAGACTTGTTTTAGTAAATATGATTAGTGAATAATATTTTAAATAACTTGTTTTAACTAATTATCCTACTGAGCTTTTTGCTCACGATTTCTATTTTTAAATATCCCCCTTCCAGGTTCAAAGAGGGAGGAAGGTCCTAAAATCGAAACCTGGCTCTTTGAGTAGAAATGATATTTTCTATGTAACTGTGGTATAATGCGTGTATTGTACGACTTGTCTCGATGTCGGTGTTGATATCGTTTTCGTTTCTGTCAATTGTATATTTATAATTTATCTTAGAGACGATGATTTTCAGTATTTTTTTGTATTATTATTCTTGATATTTGTATTTTATTTACTTATTCACCTTCGTGGTAAACGATCACGTGATGGTGAATGAGGATAAGATCTCGGCTTTACCTTTGTGGCATTCACGTGACGATAACCGATGATATTTATTTTCAATATTTGTTTCAAATGAGAAATCTACTTTATTTATTTACTTTTTCTTTATTTACTTTGTTTATTTTTTTCTATTTCACTTTAATTTTTATCCTTTTTATCTAAAACTACTGACCCCTCCTCGGACGTCACATATGTATCTTGAAAATCAAAGATAAAAGAAACTGAGTCTTGTATATCATCAATGACCTATATATAATGATTTCTTTTTCATTTATATTTAAGGAGGTCGAAACATATGCACATGATGATGAGTTGATGAAATATTGGCTTTTCAATTTGTGATCAGTTTATTTAATTGATGACATGTTGTTTGAGCAAGAAATAATTTTAGCTAAACTTTTTTTTTAATTTTTATACATATTATACGATCAATTTTGCAAAAACGATCGTTAAACATTAAAATGACACTTTCTACAAAAAAAACAACGGTAAAAAGTATTGGAACTAGCTTACATAAATCTATTTCTCGAGGGCTTTTTTTTTTTAGTGAAATTTTAAAAATACTTTTCCGACTCACATCATTAAAACTTTTTTAATGATCTTATTAGTTTGGCCACTGCATGTATAGCATTAGAGAGAGAATACCATGGAGTTCTTCATTTCTATATAACGAATCTCTCTTGGAGGATTTCTTTTTTCCCTTATTTACATCTATTTTGTTTGTGTATTTAATAAATATATATCCACTCAAATCTCATTTTATCGAGGCGATAAAGTTTAAATCTTATATCTCTATCGAGTTGTGATTGTCTATTTAGATTCCAATTATTTATGTGCTTTATCCTCTCTCTTTTCATATTTGCCGTTTATAAGTGTTAAATCTCATATATATTAAACAGGATGAAGATCGAGGTTGAAAAGGAATTCGTTATCGTACTGATTGATTGACTAATATCATCGATTAGTATGACGTTTGAAAGAGTAGTTAAAACGAATAGTTTAATTGTGAACAGTGTAAAGCTCTCACATGCAATAATAAAAAAGTTACAGTATAAAGCTCTCATAGTAAGAAAGAGTACATGGTTAAAAACTTATCCTGTTTTCAAATCAATACTTCAGATTATTTTGTTATTATAATAGATTGTTTGTTACACAATCTTGGGTATTTATCTAAGATCTAAAATTTTAATTTTAATTTTAATTCAATTGATTAAAATACTTTTTTATAGTTTTTTTTGGGCGTTTGATAAGTTGGTTAGAACTAAAATTTTAAAAAGATATTGTGCCACGTAACATATTTTTCAAACTTAATGTAAGTAATTCGCAACAACTTTAAAAATATTAAAGTAAATAGCATTTTTGTAATTTGTACTTTTTTAAACACTAAAATTCTCAAATTTACCATCATCTTCTTTATTTCCTCCAAAAAAACCTAGATCCACTTTTTCTCTCCTCTCTCCTCCTCCTTTCTCTCCAGCCTTGGCGGCAACTTCGATAACCTCTCCTGTCGTGACTCCGGCAACGATTATGGCGCCTTCGTCCATGACAGCGCCTCCCTCCCGACTTTGGCCTTCCCACCAAGAGAGCCCACGCAACTCCGGCGCCTTTGTCTACAACTCCAATGCTCCTCCTCGTGCGACTCCAGTAGCTTCTCTTGACTCCCCGTGCGACTCTGCAGCTATTCCAGCAACTTTGCCATCGGCCCCACGATTTCATAGAGGTCGACATTGCTCTGTTGACGACAGGTGCTCCGTCGGCGTTGCTCTAGTGGACGCAAGGTTGGATGGTGGGAGTATTCCAAGAAATAGAGAGAGAAAGAAGAAGAGGAAAGGGTTGGTAGGGTTTTAAAATTGGATAATTTAGTTATTGTGTTAATTAATTAATATAGACCTAATATTAAATGAGCTATTTATTGCCTATTAAAACCTTTTAGTCCATTTATTTTATTCTTAATTTGGTCTATTTTCCTTCTCAACTCAATTTTAAATTTAAGAAACTGTAATATGTAAAAGCTTTATACTATAGTAACTTCTTGTTTTTTACTAATAATTACTGGAAGTTTTACATTGTAGTTAGTAAGAACTAATTAGTTCTACGATGTTAATTACAAAGTGTAGTTATTCAGGTTATTGTACACAACTCCCTTAATTTGGTCTTTCCCCCTTTATCAACAAAAAAGTGACTCATCCTTTATTATCATTGAAGATCTTCCCCGTGCTAAATAATCTTTCAAAACTTCACATCTTTCAGTAAATCCTAGTCGAATGTGGACACACACACACACGCTATTGGATTTGCATCAGTTTAGCTTTAAAAAAAAGTCATGGAGATTTTCTCAACCCAAACTCAAGAGTCGAGGCCGGGCGGGTTTTGAGACAGCGCGGTTCACAAGCCCCCATCTTAGCCCAAGATTTGAAAAGCAAGCTTTCGTTTAGCTAGGCCCAATAACTTTTGAGTGAGTAGAAAGTGACTTGACCCCGTTCTCATTTAGTTCTTAATCTTGAAGGTTGAAGGTTTTTGACTAATTTGCCCCTTTGTATTTTTGTAATCAATCCTCAAACTTTTTTCTTCTAACCACTGAGTCTCTAAACTTAACAAAATGTAACAATTAAATCCTAATTGTTAACTTCCTTCAAAATTAGGACAAGAAGCAAAGTTGTTGAGTTCCTCCCCCACCCCCGCGCCCCGCCCGCCGCCCCCGCCCTCGCTCCCCTAAATTGTTGAGGTGTTATAAATGCGGATCCGACATCAAGATGTTGAAAACCACACAATGTAAAACAAGTACGATTAACTGGTTGAGAAAGCGTCTCTTCCATGTTCCATCTTAATGAAGCTGCAGGCCTATATATATATATATATATATTATATTATATTATTTATTTATTTATTTATTTATATGGAAGTGAAACAAGAATGCTTGTCAAGTAAAATGATATGTATCTTATCACAATCTTTTATCTTTTTTCCGTAGTTTTGTGGGGTTCAAGTTTGTAGCTAGCCAAGTTGGATTTGAAGAAATCTAAGACATTTTCGACTTTTCAAAACAGACTAACAAGAAACTACCACATTCCCCCCATTAATTCTGCACTCTGTACTTTATATTTGCCTGAGTTTATAGGGGAGATTCCAAGGGACATTAACCGTATGATTTAAATCTAACGCTTGTAAAATAAGTGTGACAATGTTATAGCAAAAATCTATTTAAATCTAACGCTTGTAAAATGAGTGTGACAGTGTTATGGCAAAAAATCTTGTCATATTATAGAGTTAGACGCGATTAATTTGAATCTTATAGTCTCAATTAATAATGTTGTGGGACCCTCGAATAGGGTGTCTAATTTTTGTAAAATCTTTATATTTATTTACTTTCCAAAAAATGAAAAAATAAGAACGGAAGAAGGATTTAACAAATTCCGAGTAGTTACGTTGATGCCCACTAAGTAATTCAAACAAACCCCGCTCCAATTGATTAAAAAGATAAAAGAAAAATTATTTTAGAATCTCCTGAATATTGTCTAAATAATTAAACAATGTATATGTAGGATGTGTAGTTGCAAGGTTCCTATCATGCATGGTTTTAATATATAAAAAACTTTATGGTAAGTGGGACATATGAGGTGGATGGTTTAACTTCCATACACATCACATGGATGTGTCGACGACATATATATATATATATATATATATATATATATATAAAGATACGCAGACATCTATAATGATCAATATTATGTTTGTATCAGGTGAGGAAACCTAATATTGGTTTCCTGCAATGTGCATTGTGAACCTTTTTTTTTTTTTTTTTTGTGGTGAATTGTGAACCAATTGTATTTTACTTTGCTTTCGTTCCGTAAAGCTCGTGGGCAAATTATGCATGTTTGTTGATATTGAACATATGCATGTGCATGTGGATTTGGCATTTTTATATATAGCCAATGCTTATATGTCCTACCTGTAAAGGTTTGGTAGCTGTCACAGTGGTCACCCACACACACACACACATATATGTATATATGTGCGTAAATAAAACATCATGAGTGCAGTACCATGCAATGGTTTCTCTAATTGTAATACAAAAAGTTAATCCAGTATAAATATTACAATTTAAAATAAATCGGTAAAATCCATCTTGGATTTAGAAGAAAAAAACGTTTCAGATAACATGTTCTATTGAGGCACGTAGGGACGGAGTCAACCAAAAAAAAAAAAAATAGTTTGGAAGAACAGAAGCATGATTAGAGATAGAACAAATAAAAAAATGAAGAATTTTAAGCGAGGCGAAATAAAATTTTCAAGGAAAGATGAAATACTAGTTTAGAAGGGGGCAAAACAAAAGCTTTATTGAATTTCATTTATTAAAAAACTTAATTATAACATTATTAAGTTTCCTAAAAATGAATATTAAGTTTTTTAATAAGCAATAATAATGTTATAATAAAGTTTATAATATCCAATTAAAACTTTGATACAAGTTTGAAAGTTTATTACTTTAGATAAGCTATTTTGAAAATCAATATTTGGTGACTTTGATTAAAAGCTTTTTTGGAGAGTCAATGCTCTTTTTATATATGATTCAAACACTACTTCAAAAGCAATTTGAAACCATGAAGTCAAAAACAACTTTTATGAAGCTCAGCGAAACAAGTCCTTATTATTCTATCTATTCAGGTTTAAATTCTTTTCTCTTAGATTCATATTGAGCTCATAAATTGACACACCATCCAAAGTCAATAAAGATAACCAATAATTCGACAAAAATTGACAATTATACAATTGCGCCTCAAAAAGAAATGATTAACAATATAATTGTCTCGAAATTGGATTGATATGGTAGAGCTTATTATTAATTTACAAAAAGCTCTGATTAATGATCCCAAATAAAGAGACTTATAGGCTCTTTGTGCTAGGTGGAAAAGACTTTTATTGTTGAAAATAATAGTAATAATAAAAAGAGAAATTAAACAAAAGATAGAAAAGAACGGCAATACATCTACATCCACAGATCAAGCACTATATATTTTTCATTATTTATTTCTTATATTTACAATAAAATGACATGATTATATGGGCATAAATTCCTAATATTATCTCCTATATCTAGTTTTCTAATTTAGTAAGAGATCTCCTGCAATCAAGTGACATAATACGCTGACAACTAATTACAATCCATCAATCTAAAAGAAAAAAATTCATTTCACAATTGTCAAATCTCAACCCTAGTTGCATAAATGATCAAGTGTTGATTATGATTTATCGTGGCGTTTTATTTAGCACTGCATTTTGTTCTCGGTTTCGTATTTTCTAAAGGAGATATTATTAATTGAAGTTTCATGCACGTTAACTTATTGCTTATATGAAATCATAATTTCTTGAATGGACTTATCTTGTTAGGTTGTCATTTGAGGGTTTTGACAAGGAATATGTATGAGACCTTTCATGTTATAAGCTTCCGTTTGTCACTTGGAATTTATTAGTTCTAACTAACTACAGTGTAAAGCCTTCAATAGTTGCAGTAAAAAGCAAAAAGTTCATACAGTGCAAAGCTCTCATATACTACAGTTTTTAAACTTAAAACTTTTGTTGGAACTAAAACACCAAACAGCCATTAAGTTTTACTCTGCTTATGCCTTCTTTTTAGTTTTATGTTGAATTTGTAAACCTTTTCGTCACATCTGTTTTGTGTTGCGTTGAGGCGAATTAACTATTTCTTCTAATCTCTTGTAATTTTCTTTTTGTTCAATGAATTGAGTTGGGGCTGTTGTGAAACGATAGTTTTAGTAAGTTCCAATATTATGGGATGTGCTAAAGTTTCCTAATGTGATTAACTGCTAATTCTCTTTCTTTTGCTTAATTTAACCAATTAATTTATTATTTTGATCTTTTAATCATGAAATTTATTTGAGTTATCTTCTTAGAAAACAAAACGTAACAAGGAATTATAGGACTTGCAACCAAATTATGAGAATTTCTAATAATTAGATAACCCTAGCATATCTTCTGATTTTATTAAAAAGAAGCTTTTATGGATTTCTTATTTGCTCATCCAAAAAACATTTTTGGGTGTGTCCACTTCTCGTTAAAAGGAAAGAAAAAATGACTGATGTAATTATGCATGGCCCTACAAAGTATAAAAAATGAGGAAAGAAAATATGAATCCTCTCTTATCTTTAATATCGACCCCGTTAAAAACAATGAATACCAAATTCACTCATATACACTCTTAAGTTCACATTATAAGCCAATGATCATATGTACCTATTTCCTAATGTTTAGTACAGTACACTAGAAAGAATGGGATTTTTCCTAATGCTTAGTTCAGAATGACATATTGACTTGGTTAAAAAAATAATTGCAAAGGAACGCATTCAAAACTTGTATATATATGATATGATCACCTGAACATAACTCATAATTACATGATTAGAAATTTACAATATATAGTTGATTATCATATTCCCCATAATCATGATCTCTTCAAATAGAGATGCATGCTTCCCACAAATAGAAAAATGAAAAATAAAAAAGGTAAACAGAGGCAGACACCAAAAAGCAAGCCCATGATAGTCTGCATAGTAACAAACAAGAAAATAGATAAAAGTGAAAAACTTAAAATTATATGGCATGTATTATATATAATGGCATGTATATATATATATATATATATATTAGCTAGCATGACCATAAAGACTCTTCCATATTGTGCTGACTATGATGATCTACCACCATGTCCATGGTAAAAAAGGACTTGGTATTGTGCATCTTGGTTGAAGAAGTGCCATTATTTCCTGAGAAGTTGGTGGGTGGATTATTGGGTGTGGAAGGGAATTGGTGCATTCTCATGTGGACTACTTCGGCTTGTGCTATAGCCAATTGGGTTTGAAGAACATCCACTTGTTGCTGTAAAGATGATATGGCTCCAACACAGCCGTACACTGGATCTCTAACTCTTGCATTTGCTTCGTATACCATTGAACTCACTGCATCACTTCTTTGGTGCTCTGGAAGTTCCTGCATATATTATATTATATTTATGTAATTAACACAAGTGTTACAATATCCCCTAAATAATGAGATCCTGGACTCAAATTCTGAGACTAGCTAGTATCGTACAAATGAGGCTAATCTAGAGACTATCATAAATAATCGGAATGAATGACTTTATTATAATATTAATTCTTCAATGCGCGCTATTTTATACTATAGTGTGTATGTATTCATGTTTTTATCTATCACATGATAGAGCAAATAAGTCTCATATGCTGTTATTTTTTGGCCATCGGTTATCCTCTCTATTTATATTTATTTTTGAAGTCTTATATTCTTACATTTTCTTATATTAATAGAGAAAACAACTTATTTCAAGATTTTTCAGGACATAACCACTTAGGTTTGTACTCTCGATGTGTGATAATTCTAACATTTTTTATATGCATATTTTTCTTTTTCATCTCTAGCAATGATGCGCAAGAATGCTTTAGTTGTTTGGAAAAAAAAAAAAAAAAACTAGTTCTAGAGAGCTTCTAGCCTATAGAATTCATGAAAATGGGTTATAAAAACAAGGGTAAACAATCTCGTCACACCAGGTGTGAACACCAACAAGTAAATTTTTTGCTACAGAATCATGATGTGTGTGGAATAAAACTTTCTTGGTCAAAAAAGTGCTTTAGACACTGAAAATTCCATTATCTAAATTTAACTGAAAAAGGTAAAGTGCCTAAAAAAAAAAGAAAAATAAAAAGAATCTATATATGACATATATTATTAGCCCTCTCTTCTGTATTAACGTGCAACGGATCGATGTGACAATAAAAGATGGGGATAGCTTGAAAAATTTAAGCTTGATTAAAAAGCAAGATTATTGACAAAATAAATCCATCATCATGATTAATAATCCGTTAAGGTCATTAGGTGCATGTATTTATCTTTAAAATTTTATTTGGTGGATCACATGTTGATTGAATTTGACAATAATATTGTTATTCAACAACAAAATTGATTTCACTACACGATTGATGTATATTTCAAATCCAAATTAAACCATTCCAATATTTGACAAAATATCTTAATTATTAAGCATCAACTTACCTATCTGTTTACAATATCATCTTGACGTCATGATTAGTGCATAAATTATTTCATAATCTTCCAAATAATATATATATATATATATATATATATATAATATTTGAAGCACACAACAAATTAAAATTTAAAGAACTTTACTTTCTTACTCTTATCAGCCTATCTTTTGGACCTACTAGCCATCCATCATGCACTTGTCATTTTCAATGTAACCCACGATCACAAAGCAAAAGCGAAAAATAAAATAAATGGTTATAAAAATATATGGTAGTACATGTATACACATATTTATATGGAAACTTCCTTAAATTTTCTTAGCATAAATGTACGTAAGATATATAAAAACGTAAATTTGCTTAATTCCCAAAAATAAAAGAGGAAAAAAGCAACTTATATGGTCATAATTAAAGTAGAAATTAGGCATAGAAAGAGCACACAACACTACAACCAAAGTCTTTAAAAACCTTTATAAAAAAACAAAAAAAAAAGTCTTTAGAAACCACAAATACTTTTTCTTTATCCTAGGAGCTAAAAGCTAATTTGTGGTCCTTAGTTTATTCTTTATTTCATACGTATACGAATATATATAGTTGGGTAAACAATGCCTCTTTTCTTTTATATGACTAAAAAAAATGGCTCTTTTCTGGCAAAAAAGAAAGATAGAGAACTAATTATAATCACTTTTGTTGCGGTCTTCAACGGTAATTAACCACTATAACGGAAGTAATTGCAGTGGGAGAAGAAAGAAGTAACCACCAAGCACATTCTTTGACCTTTTCTTGAACAGGTTCTTCTTAAAAGCAGTAAAGCATATATGTATGTTTTGGCTTAAATCCAGCACTCTCACCATCCAACATTTATAACTTTATATATATATATATATATATATATATATATATATATAACTTTATATATATATATGTGTGTGTGTGTGGTTGCACACATAGACATATCAAATGATTAACAAAGATTTGAGGGAAAAAAAAAGAAAAAGAATAAGGGTAACTGCAAAACGACCTGAAATTTTTCTTTTAACTGGGAAGAAACAAAGGAAAAGAAAAATTGTCCCAAGAAAGCAATCAATGAAATATAGGATTCTATCCAAAAATATAATTGTTTAGCTAGCTATGGTTAGCCAGATGGTCAGGTGGATTCGGTATAATGAAAAATTCGAGTCAAAAGGCAACAAAAATGGTTTATGTGACCATAGATGAGCAGTGTTTTCTTTTCCCTTGTCTTAAAGAAAGAAAAGACTATAAAAATATTGAACAGAAAATTAAAGAAAGAAAAAGAAAAAAAAGGAATAAACGATCAGCTGAAAAAGAATCAATGAGTGAATTTATAATCCTTACACAACTTTCCATGGTAGAGGTTAGATCATTTTGGTTTTAAAGTTTTTATGTTTTTTTTTCTCTCTTAATTAATTATAATTCAGTGTGGTATCGTCATGCCAAAGAAGAATCTTGGACGCATATATATGATCAAGGAAAAAGAAGATGCATGATATTTAATTATAACATCCTTAGCCTTTTAGCTTGGTGTGATTAAACTATTTAATCAGCAATCTATGACTATTTTTTGGGAAATATCACTCTAAAATTTTTATTTGCTAGAATACCTCAAACGTGATTTTAATATCACTCAAATATTTCTTTTAATTTATTGCATTTTGGGATCTCTTAAGTACATTTTACACTAGCCCCCACTATATTTATACCCTCATCAAATAACCTTTTGACCAGAATCAACAAGAAGTTAACCAATGATAGTCGCTCAATATTAATACAACCATTCTTCACCTCAAATCTCTTTCGTTGGTTATATGTATATTCTTATTTTTAAAGTACTGCCAGCAACGGCACTCAATCTTGGAAAGTGCCAAAAAGTATATAAATATGGCTGCCCTAAAAAACTATATTCACGTTAATATATAAACATTATATATATAGCCCTAAAGAACCATATTCATGCACATTACTCTATAAACATTGTATATATTATGATGAGTAGTAACAGTGCTAGCAACACTAACTCCATCTAATTCTAACTTCTTGTATTAATTTAAAGTTGATATTAGAGTTGTTGTAAAAAGTTGTAGGTATCGGTTATTGATCATCAATTATTGATCCTACAATTTAACTCAAAAATCATTAATAAAAGTCACATTAGCTGCGAACTCATGTGGTCACATTAGCAGCGAACTCATGTGACGTGGAGCACTACCGGTTCCCTTTAGCTTTATTCCTAGCAATATTATTGATATTATATATTATATGTATAACAAAGATCAAGAAAGAGAGGAAAGAGTGTTGTGAGTTGGGATTTTATATGATTGAAAATAGAACCTGCAACATCTTGTTGACATTGCTAGCACCAAAGACCTTGTGCACACTGGCAAACTTCTGGGGTTCATCAGCCGGAAAATAGGGAGCAAACACACAATCGTGCGCACATCTCCTCCTCAGAAGCTTGCAAGCTGCGCATGGAGATATTGCTCCTTGTTTTCTTCCACCACTCTCCTTGATCATTCTCCTATATATATATATATGTAGGTTACGAGAAACAAAAAAAACCACGTCTTAAACTCAACATCTACATATAAATAATAGAAAAAGAGAGAAAGAGAAAAGATTCAAAAAATGATCATGCAATTATATGATTAGAACAAGAAAATTAAGCAACAATGTTAATGAGAGAGATGGGTTAGTAATTACTTGGGGTTAATTGACTAGAAAATAATTAGATGCAGAGAGAAGAAGCTAGCTTGGTAGCTAGGTGGTGGTGGTGGAGAATATTGGAGAATGGACAAAAAAAGGGAAAAAAACAAGAAGAAGAAAAGAAGTTGGAAAAGAAAGGAAAGTTGAAAAAGGGAGAGGAGGGGGGCTTGAGAGGAAGTGTCTTGAACATTTTATAGAGAATCAAGTGGGAGCAAATCTTAAAGTGGGTCCCACCAAAGAAGAGCCCATGGATTTTGCTAGACAAATCAGTCGTTTTTGATAAGATCTTTTGACCCCACTTCTAATTTTACATTGTCTCGCCACTTTTATTTGTTTTTTTTTTAACTTTCTTTAAGCACCATTTATATTTTTACATTATTACTAGCTTGACACAAATTAAATTTGTCACATAGTTTGCCAAATATATATAAATTTTTCGAGACTTGAATCCATAACTCGATACATAAAAAACAACTTGCATTTTAAAAAAAAAATACATTTTAATTTGCTCTTTCTTTTGCTCATCATTAAGAAAAACAACGCATTGTTCGTATATAAAATAGCAAAAGGGCGCTACTAGTTTCTTCTCCTCATCAATTTTTTTATTAGTTAATTATGCTTAAATTCCTCCCCCTGCCTACAAATCCAATTGCTAGAACATGCCGTATCATTATCATGTCCATTAATAATCCCACTAATTTATTATGCAGATAAGAAAAAAAATAGTATAGAAATGATTTAATAAATGAGAGATGATAATAAGAAGACAAGCCCACTTGACTAAGCTTCGCACAGGTTAGGTTCTTTGATCAAGGTGAATTAAGGTAAATATACAAGGAATAAAATCCATATATGCCATGTCCTCGATCAATTTTATATTTGTGTGTGATTGTGGACCATTGAATTCCGTGCAAAAGCAATATATACGAATATATATATATATATAAACCAAAAATAATGAAAAGACAAGGGAAAGACCGAGATAGCTAGCTACATAGCCACCTTGATATAAATCTCTGGAGAGGCCTTGCTTTCCTATCATTTTCCTCATTAATTTCATTGATTTCTTAATAAATCTCTTCATAAACCTGTTCTTTTCCCTTCTCTTCTCCTGTTTTTTATATCTGGGGATGAGAACTTTTTGTTAGAAAAAAAAAAGAGACCTATTGATCACAAGACAATGTTTCAAAATGTCGAATTCTATTATGTTGTATCAATTTTATATATTTATTTATTTTGATGTAATTGTGATCAGATTTAATATTTAAAAATAATAGGAATACGTACTACGCAAAAAAAGTCAAGACATAAGTGTGACTGTTTTAGGGTTTTTTTAAAGAAAAAACTTTATTAGAAAAAGGAAAAGGTCTTACAAAACCAAATTATAAAAAGTTAAAAATAAAAAGAAAAAGCAAAACTGAATGCAAAGAAGAAAAGAAGAAGACAAGATAAAGGCCGCCGATGAGAAAAACTTTAAGATTTTCAGCTCGTTTTAAAACCCTTCTCACTACGAGCTTGAAACAGGTAGGTTGATTGTTTCTTCCCTAAATTATTATCCAATATTTTTTTTTCCTTAAAATATCAAGATCTCTCAATTGTTCCCAAGAATTCAAAGCAACTATTTTTGTCTCTACTCTGACTCAAACGATTGTCGATTTCTGATGCATTATCTACTTCAAGGTTTGTTGATCTTCAAAAGAGAGTTTAATTATATCTTTAATTCAACCTTTCAATAAGTTCAGAATTTGTATTTACTTTAAATTAATAAGAATTAGAGGCACGCTGCCCACTTTGCAGCTAGTAGGGTTTTAAAGAGAAGCATGCAACTAATAAAATATACATATATGAAAACAAATAATAACACTGCTTATATAAAGGCATATGTGTTCGTGTGTTTGTGTGTGTATATATATAAATGGGTGTTTGTGTTATATATATATATATATATAAGCACAGGCGTGTTTGTGTATTTATATATATATGGGTGTTTATGTTTTATATATATATAGGGTATTTTTGTTTCATATATGTGTGTGTGTACCACATATCATGCGTGACGAAGACAGGAAACAAAGCGGCGCGTCGTTTGCCTGCATGAGACAGTAATCAGTATCTTTCATTTTTTATCTCTAACGCTTAAAAATATGGGACCTAGATGGCTAATAAGAAAGTAAAATAATAACATACATAGAAAAAATTTGTAAAGGCATTTTTCCAGAGAGAGAGAGGGGGGGGGGATGGAGGGAGAGAGACTGAGAGAGAGAAGTCATAAAGACAAAAAAAAAAGACAGCTAAGAGTAACAATTAACAAATTGATTATTTTGTTTTGAAAGAACAAATTAAAAATTTAAATACAAATTATTTCTGGTTGAAAACGAAGAAGATTGGCCATCCACAATTATATTCTTCATTATTTTTTATTTTAATTTTTTTTGAAAGGATTTGCTAGGAGTACATGGAGAAAATTACATGTATATGACCGAGATATATATTTATATACGTGTGTATGTGTGTAAGCATGCGTGCCGTTGTATTTGTGTTTTACACGTTTAATTAATAGTCTTGTACTATAATACTATTTTTTCCTTTTCCAACAAGCAATTATAAGATCAGATATGTAAGACACGTACACTAGCGGTGGTAATTCATTTAATTAATCATCATCATATAGCTAGCCCTGGCTTTAACTTGATTCTTAAGCTATATATATATATATATATATATATCACTACGTGGATTCGATTGATTTTCTATCATTATTTTAATACGCTTCATATTTCTTAGTGACCCAATATTGTAAGATCTTGCCAGGAGCTTTTCACACAAATAGGGATGGATTTTATAATGGGGAAATAGAAAGCCATTTGAACTATAGTACTAAATTCCAAGCGAAAAGATATGTTTGACAAGATGGGAATCAAGGCTTACAAGTGCAACACACGAACTAACAATTTGATTAGTGGAAATTATTTTTTGGCTAAAGATGATTTATATGTCTTTTTGGAGCTACCAAGTAACATCAATTAGAGGTGCTTTGACAAGGATATTTGTTATCTTGTTCCACCACCATCATGTGCTACTAATTATTGTAATTAGTTAAAAATTATTTTTACGCAAATAATGTTATTCATTAAACATGTAGTTAATAGTCATAATAAGCAAAATCTTATAAACTAATAAGATTCTTCAAATAAATGAATTAGGCCCCGCTAATGCCCGACTTTTAGGAACGACAATTATCGACACTACAAGTTTTATCGATAAAGACTTTTTTGTTGTGGTGGACCATTATCATGATAGTTAGTGTGTGTGTGTATGCATATAATTACATAAAATTTATAAATAATTTGGAAAAAAAAAAAAGTAGCTTGCTATAATTATGCAAATCTAACAAAGAGCCCACCATGGATAAGCTTGTTTATTGTTTGCCTTCACCTAAGATTGGAGGCCATAATTATGTTACTTAAGACACTTGTGGTTTGGAATTTTGTTTTGCAAACTTGCACGTGTAGATAGAGATATATATTGAGAACATACATGTTAAATATAGACAAGCATGACAAACATGTATAAGATCATGAGGATATTTGAGGACAGAGATGACATGTGGGCAAACTTTCATTTGAAATTTTAACAATTGGGATTCGCTCACTTTGGTAAATAAAAAAATTATTAATATGTACTAGCTAGTCATATCCTGCATTATGTTATAGTACAAACAATATTCTCTCTCTTTCGAAAAACTAAAATAAGATTAGCGCACTCGGTTCGTTTTATTTTCACATATAGATGTTACATCATTAATTGATCTAGCTCATCATGAAATGGTCACTAAATACTTGCTATAGACGTACGTACAATACATGGGTACATGAAAAGTAAAAAAAAAAAAGGTAAAAAAGGCCCCTTTCGGGCAGCTTGACCAAAAGAAATAGCTTTTCCAATATATTTCATTTTTGGAGCAACTGCTAAGAATTATAAAATATTTGGTACACAAAATTAAAGAAAAATTAGGTTGGATTAAATAATATTTTATTTGGTGAAAAATTTTGGAGGCTTATATTGAATAACCTTTTTTATTCGGTACATGTTTGAATCATTTAAAGGGGATAAGGATATCTTTATTAAAGCATGGAATTACACACGTCATTGGTACATTGTGAAAAATTTCAAGAATTTATTTGCAAAATTATATAAAATTTAGGGGTTAAATTATATATTTTTAAAAATTGAAGGGTCAAAATATAATTATTATGTGACCTAAATATTTTTAATAATTATATTTTTACCTCTTAAATTTAAAAAATTACAATTTGACAATAATTTAATTTTTTTTTTTTTTTTTTTTTTGCAAAAGGTCCTTATATTAATACCATAACATCAAATATAAGATTAGTTTATCTAAAATTTAATCACATTCAATCTTTTAAGACGATCCTATTCGATTCAATTTTCTAAGACTATCTTATGTATCAAACGTAACCTTGACGTATAGTTTTAGATTCCATGCGTGTTTCTTGTAATTTTGTCGATCAGCTTTAATTATAACCGACTTATTTTCTAATTGGTATCTCCTTAGGTATATACTTGCAGGAATAGTATGATATATGGGCATACATAATGATATTGACTATATACAATTGACTTTGGGCAATTTCTATTTTGTCGGTGGGGGATTTTTTCAAGGGAAAATAGTATTATAAGCCTATGAAGTTTCTTATGGATTACGTAGCTGGTTTATATAAGTGTGTAAGTCCAATAATGGTGGTTTTAATCAATTAAACAAAACCACAGAGAAAGTTCAACCCAAAGCCAATATCATCAATGAACATGACAGATATGGAAGTATTTTACCTTTTTTTTTTTTTGGAATATTCAGGTGAAAGTACTCCATATATATATATATATATATATATATATATATTAAATAAAAATATTTGGTTGGTTTGTTGGGGTTCTGTATATTGCTATTCATTGACAAGTATTTCTGCCAAGAAAATTAAAACGTGTATGATGTATCACCGGACAAATATCAATTGGAATATTATTGGAATTTGTTGGGTTACAGCGGGAAAAACAATGACAACAACGTAAATAAATTATTCGCTTGGCTTGGCCATGATTAGGTACATCTTAATGTAATATTGACGTTAGAATATTTATCTCGAAACGCAAATTAACGAGTCTGGTTTTGAGTTTGGGATATAGCTTTACGTACACCTGAATGCTAATACACCAGTGACAGAATTATAAGGGTGTTTGAGAGTCTTAACTATTAATTTAATTATAAATAGTTAAAATTTTTACATGCTATAATAAAAAGAAAAAAATTGTTACAATAAAAAGCTTTCATATACTACAGTAAAAACAGTTCTAATCAATGGCTTTAACTACTATGTCAAACACTCTACAGCCCCGTTTGGCAAAGTGGTTCCCACCACAATCTCAGTTATAAACAGTAAAAAGTTCTCACATGTTACAGTAACAAAAAACAAATTTGCTACAGTAAAAAGTTCTCACATGCTACAGTAAAAGTGGTTCCCACCACTCTCCCAAACACCCTATACGTTTATAGTCAACGACCAAGCTAGAAAAACTTGGTCAACACAAGTGAAATGTAAACTAACATTATTAAGAGAAATTAAATAAAAGGGGTATCGCGCCTGTTTGGCATAGCTTCTATTTGTGCTTTTAGTCTGTAAAAGAAGAAAAATAAAAGCTATAGCTTTTCAGTAAATGTTTGTAACCATATTTTTAAAGTGTTTTTAATAAGTCAAAATGGTTTCAAATTTTTTTGAAAGTTACAAAAATATTATATTTAAGCTTATAATGTATTAATACTCTAATACAGGTTTCAAAATCTATTTTAGAAATACTTTTTTGAGAAGCCACATTTTATGACTTTGATAGGAAGTATTTTTGGAGAGCAAAAATACTTCTAGTAAATCATCCAAATACTTTCGGAAGCAGTTTTTGGACTCAGAAAGTGAAAAGCAACTTCTAAGAAGCTTTCCCTAAGAGACCCATAAAACTTTAAAGGGGGCAAAATATAATTTCAAGTGGGATGGATATAATTTTAAAAGGGAGAGAATATAATTTTTATAAAATTATATATATAATATTAAAATAAAAAATTTCAAAGGAATGACTTTCTACCTTCATCCGTGTATGGCTCCGTACTTATCTACGTCTATAGGTCTTGATTGCAGCAATACACACACATACATACATACATTTTTTGGGTAGCAATATTAGCTTTTAAAACTTATATGATATATATGTTGAAATTGATTTCAATATCAATGCTCGTCAACTTGGTCCATCACTCTCTGTTGTTCACTGTATCTATACTCTATCCCTTGAGGCGTATCAGGGGTCTGTTAGAATAAAATATTGTGATGAAAAAAATCATCAACTAAAATCATTCATATCAAATCACAGAGATAATTAATAAGATGCAGAAGTTAATCTGAATCCATTGAATGTAATGTGATTCCTGAGTTTGTAGGTTGGGAAGCTTCTAAGTCTAGTACATAAGTCTTCCTTCAAAGAATGCCTCTGTAATCTCTCTGTAAATGGCTAACAAAAAAATAACGTACGTATTGACTGAGGGACTACAACCCCTTTATATAACTGCTAACCCTAACATTTATCGTTAATTACTAATTTAGCCCATCATAAAATTAGTAATTATATTTTAGTCTCTACACATAGGAGGCCCACAGTTAAATGATGCATTAAAAGCCCAAAACCTAAATTAATCACTTTAATTGGGTCAACCTTATTGATAGCCATTAACACACATTTATTTAATATATTAGCCCATATACTGAATTGATTCCAACAATCTCCCACTTAGGTTATATGTGAAACTTTATAAATTTGATTTATACCTTATGAGCTCATGAATTTACTATCAAAACCTTATGCATCTTAACAATCTTGTCCATTGACCATATCAATATAGGACCAAAGCGATCTTCATTATATAGGTCATAACCAGACCACCAATGATCACATATACTACTACAGCTAATGACAAGGATTAAGCATGGATGTGTAGCATGGAAATTTCATGCAATGTAATCTTAACATACTTATTTCTAACTGGTCAACCTTAAAATCTTAGTGAGATCAAACTATATCAAATTCAGAGAGTGAATAAACCGAAAACTTTGTTTATGTAGAAAATAACATCAAAATTATCTATAAACTAAAATAACTGAAAAAATATCTATATTAAAAAAGCATCTAAAATTACAAACTCCCACTAAAATTGAATATCCTTATAAGACACGACACCCATATGAGCAGTGTGCTCATAAAACATTTTGAGTGGTAATCCCTTAGTAAGGAGATCCATAATCATAGAGTTTGTATCAATGTACTCTATAAACAACTGTCCACTCTAAACTCTTTCTTTTACAATCAAAAACTCGATGTCTATATGCTTTAACTTTGTAAGCTGCTATTGTTGTTCGAATATAGAACTACCGACTTATTGTCACAAAACAATTTGAGTGGCCTTTGAATATTGTCCACTATGCCCAGCCTCGTAACAAAATTCCACAGCCATATTTTATGATTGGATGCCTCATTACATGCTATGACCTTTGCCACTATGGTAGAAGATGCTATAAGAGACTGTTTAGCACTCTTCCAAGAGACAGCATCTCTAGCCAGAAGGTAGACATAGCTCGACATAGATTTCATACTATCTTGACATCTAGCACAATCGAAGTCAGTATACTCAATGATCTTAAGCTGTTTTGACCTCCGATACGTGAGCATGTAGTCCTTTGTTCTCTGTAAATACCTCAAGACTTGTTTGGCTGTTATCCAGTGATCTTTTCCAAGAATGCTTAATTATCTGCCCAACATTCCTGTAACATATGCAATATCCAAATGCGTATAAACTTGAGCATACATCAAACTCCTTACTATTGACGCATAAGGAATCTTAGCCCTTTTATAACAATCCAAGAGTAACCCAAGAGCAATCCCAACGTATATGTATACCTAACACAAAAGAAGCGTTACCAAGATCCTTCATCTCATTTTTCTTTAATAGAAATCTCTCAGTTTCGTGCAATAATCCTATATCGTTGCTGGCAAGCAAAATGTTATTGACATATAAAATTATAAAAATATACTTACTCCCACTGAACTTGTGGTATATACAATTATTGACCACATTTATCTCAAAACCGAACGAGATGATGACTTGATGAAATTTGTAATACCACTGACAAGAAGCCTGCTTAAGCCCATAGATTGATTTTTTTAACTTGCAAGCCATCTTCTTTGCATTTCCTGAAACAAAGCTTTCTGATTGCACCATATAGATTGTTTTATCAATGTCGCCATTGAGAAACGTAGTCTTAACATCCATCTGATGAAGCTCAAGATCAAAATATGTCATTAATGCCATTATAGTCTTGAAAGAGTCTTTTGAAGAAACTAGAGAGAAAGTCTCTTTATAATCGATGCATTTTTCAATGTAAAGCCTTTAGCGACAAGACGAGCCTTGTACCTCTCCACATTGCCTTTCGAATCCCTCTCGGTCTTAAATATCTATTTGCAACTAATGGGTTTCGCTCCTTCAAGCAATGGGAGAAGATCTCAAATGTCATTGTTCTTTATGGACTTTATCTCCTCATTCATGGTATCAATCCACTCTTGCGAGCTAGAACTTTACATGGCTTGACGGAAGTTGATTGGATCATCTTCCACTACACCAATGCTAAACTCATGTTCTTGGAGAAATACAATGTAATCATCTGGCACTGCACTTCTCCTTTCTCTAGTGGATCTCCTTAATGGCATAAGTTCTTGGGGTGGCAGAGTTTGTTCTTCTGGAACAATTTTTGGAATGGGAGGTTCTTCAACATTGTCTTGATTTGGGTTTGCTTCTTGAACAATGTCAAGAATAAAAACTGATCAATGTCAATAACAGCTTTAGGAATATCAACATATTTATTTTCAAAGTCTGAGCTTGTAGGTTGAGGATCTTCCAAGCCTAGTATGTAAGGCCTCCTTTAAAGAATGCCTCTGCAATCTCTCTGTAGATAGCTAATAAAAAAATAACATACATACTAACTTGGGCACCACAACCCATTTATATAACTGCTAACCTAATAGTTATCCTTAATAACTAATTTAGCCTATCATAAAATTAGTAATTATATTGTAGTCTCTACACATAGAAGGCCCACACTTAAATGAAACATTAAAAGCTCAAGACCCAAATTAATCATTTTAATTAGGCTAACCTTATTGACAGTCTTTAATACACATTTATTTAATATATTAGCCCATATATTGGATTAATTCCAATAGTCGGCCTAAAGAAGACCTCCGCTCAAGTCAGGCAAACAGTTATAGAGAGAATTTAGCATAGTAATAATAAGAATAATAAAGAGCAAATCCTTCAAATTATGAGAGCATCATATTCTATTTATGGCTAATGTATCCAAATTAAATGATTGTTCTCTTAATTATCTAATTAGGACATGTCTCATTCCTTTTTAGACTTGGGGTTTTACTCTGACTTTGTGCTCCTTGGAAAAAAAAAAAAGGCCAAAAAGGTCTCTTCTTATTCTTTTTTTTTTTGTCATCATCTACAAAGTCAAGGCACTTGCGCGTGTCTCACTGTCTTCTTCTAGGAGTGCTCACTGCTCAGATAAGTTCTCTTATTGTATTAGTTGCCCTAACACCATGATGTGTGTCATGCTATAAGAGGTCGCCCTGATACCATGATATATGTCTTTGTGGGACATGTCATCCTGACACCTCGATGTGCACATCTTGAAATGCCACTTGATCTAATGACATGATAACTCGAAGTTCTTTGGCAGCTTCGATCATTTGGTTGAGTTTTCTAGTCAAGACACCCGCTCCTCGACCTCTCTCATGATGAAAGGTCCTATCGAGACATATGGTACAATCTTAAATGACTTGATGAAAAATTCTTCAACAATATATATTGATCGAACAACCACATGCATGCTTGGTGACTATAAGATGCTAGGACGAATAGTGGTGATTTGTTTTGTAAGAGAAGATTTCAGCCCCTCTTAAATAAAGATATATAAGAAAAGCTCAATCCTTGTGCACGTTTAAGAACTACCCACTTTCCCTTTTATCTTATCATTCAAGTAGAACTTAAGTGTCGGTATTACCCCCTTTTCAAAGTCTTATGGTCAATCTGTTTGTGAGTTATACATATTTATTAAAAAAAATGATAGCCACTAAAGTGAGTTTTATGCACATCAGGAGTAAGGTGCACTTGTGGTATATTTAAGCGTCTATGAGCTTTCTTTCAGCCAGTAATTGTCTAAACGAGTGCATCAATAAGATACATTTATCCACTATGGCAATAATTTCCCCTTGAAGGCCTTGTGGTCCATAATCTGCCTGTAGATAATGAGTGTTAGTTCTATCTATGGCTCTTAGTTTGTTTAATATAGTGAATATAGTAAGTCACAACTAAACCTCACGTTACTAGGAGAGTTGTTATAACTAAATGAATCAGATACTTGCCTTTTAGTCAGAAGCAATAGAATCAAACTATAATTATGCCAAGAAAAAATTAAAGGGCTGTGGTAATTATGACTTTGTTATTTGCCCAAGTTTCTTTATTTTATAAGAACAGTAATAATAAAGAGAATTAAATCTATAGGGAAGATCTAGGGTCCGTTTGGTAAATGAATTTCATTTAGTGATTTAATTTGAGTTAGTGTAATTTGAATTAGGATTTAAGTTAGTGATTTGAATTGTTATTCGAATTGACATTTGGATGTGCATTTAAGTTTTAATTAAGTATGGAATAAAATTAAAATTTGTGTTTGGAGAGGTAGTAAAGATATTTTTTATTTATTAATAAATCTAATAAAATCTTAATGTTAATGATATTAAAAAATATGCAATAAGATCTTGATTTATTCCTCTCTTTTTTAGTAACACAGTGAAAAAAGAATCATCTCAATTAGATATCAAATGAAAAAGTTATGATTTTTTTCTCAAATATAGGAGAAAGAATTTTAATTTTTACTGTAGTAAAGAGATCCGAATATCAAAAGCTTAAGGGAAATGAGAATTCTAAAAACTTGAATTTTTGATACTCAAATAATTCAAATTTTGAAGGAAATAAACATGTATCTAAAAGATTCTTAAAACTTGAATCTAAATTTGAGTATATTGAATTCAAAGGATGCACGAACTAAACATGCTCCTAAAAGATCGAAAGTGTAGAAAAAGGAAAGTGTGAGTAACAAAGCTTGACTAAACAAGTACCACACAAAATATAAATTAATCAATAATGAAAAGCGTAAAATATAAGCATTAACAAGGCACATTCATATTGGTGGTCAATTTTGGAAAAGCCGTGTGTTTACTTTATAGGGAGGTGACATCATATAGCATATTTACTAGTTTTGGTCTCGAAATTTTAATGTGTTATTCTTTAGACTTTAAATATATAGAGTGTTTGGAAGTGTGATTTAAACAAATTTTGGTTAAAAAACAATATAACATTCAAGATCCTTTTAGTTTATTTTTCTTTTTTATAACTAAAAGTTTTGGTTAAAAATGAGATTGTCAAACACACTAATAGTCTAATATATAGCCTTTGCATGAGTAATCACTGATTAGACATTCTAGGTGTTATGGCTTCAACACCCAACTATTAGAGATACAAACAAAGTTTCACGTTAGCAACAAATGGAAGCTATGTTGTGTTTATAAAGGAATAGCTTACTTCACTTAATAGTTAACCTTTAGAGTTAGTACATTATTCTCTTATGGTGGAGCCCATGGATCTAACAAGTGTACGCACGAATTGAATCCTTAGATATGTCGAATGAAGGTGTGAGCCCTTGGTTGCGATGAAGAAGGATTCCAAAATTGCTCGAGGTGGACCTTCCCTCAAGGTTGTTGTACAGACCATGAAACACAGAGATAAGCAACAAAGAGTACAAGGCAATGGGATCTCCATGTAACGCAATGGAGGATTCAATGGACGGAATGGACTATGGTTCAAATGGGAGCTATTATGGGGTTTAAAAGAGAATGAACTACTTCATTGAGTCCCCTCAAGAGGTTGATCTTTTGAGTTAGAACCCCATTGGTGGGAAATGTAAAAAACCCTTTACTAATGAGACTTTTTCTAGTACAATATTGACCATTAAAAGTTAAAGCGACAATATAATTAGCTAGCTGAGTTGAATATCCAGGACCCTTGATCACATCACTAGGTAACAAAAGGCTTATGGCTCCATTGCTGTCTCAATCCACCGAAAGCTAGCTCTTTCATGAACATTTTTCTTTCTCTCTTCTTAATTTCCTTATTTGAGTTGTGACAGATGCATTTTACATGTACCAGAATTAGTCTTGTATCCTAATTATATGTGTACTTGAGGAATTATTGACGGTGTGGTCAAGGCAATCAAATACACGCACACACACACATAGAAGCTGTAATTAATTAATCATTCTCTCTCTCCTCAAGGCAGGTATCTTTCTCTCTGGCTAGTTCCATTTTATCAAGTTGAATTATCATAATTTACCATTCCACTTTTTAAATCAAGTTGAATTATCATAATTTGCCAACAATTTTTAACACATAAACTGTATATGACATGCATACATATATAGTAAGAAGATTTAAACTGTAGTAGAAATGTCATTGTCGTGAACTTTTTGTTACTAGTGAATTGCCATGCATGTGACAGTACAGAAGGCTTCACACACTTGAAAGTTGAAACCAGTAACGTTGTGGCGTACCCGTAATGTTTTACACATTAGTAGATTGAAGAAGGTCCCACAATAGAAGCCTTGCAAACAAATAGGGTCCATCTTTCATTTAGTTGTGACGTTAAATACCACTAGTATCCGGAAGCATTTTTTCATCGGTTCGATACACACACACACACAAAAAAAACCCCTCAGAGGCCTTCAAGCCCCAACACACCTTTAGCCCACATGAAAAAAAAACCCTTCGTTTCGTCGTCTTTGACAACTCTGACCACCACACTACCAAGCCATATGGGATTGGGAGTCACCAACACACACACACGCCAAAGCTGCACCACTAGTATCCAGAAGCATTTTTTCATCAGTTCGATACACACACATAATAAAAAAAAAAAAAAAACCCTCAGAGGCCTTCAAGCCCTAACACACCTTTAGCCCGCACAAAGAAAACCCTTCGTTTCACCCTCTTTGCCAACTCTGACCACCACACTACCTAGCCATATGGGATTGGGAGTCACCATCACCCACACACTGCTAAAAGCAGCAACCGTCCATGTGCCAAAGCTGTACACCCCCCACCCTAGCAACACCGCTGTCCCAAAGCAAAACTCCATTCATAAAACCATTGGAGAAACTATCAGTTTGTCGTACAAGGACCCTGTTGGGGGTGTTCTCAGAGTAGTACTAAGCACCTTCCCAAAATGTTGTGTCGAGCAACCCCTCTATGCTGTAGGCGATTGATTCCACCACCCTCTTAGTGAGCTAATCCTGTGTCGTTCAGGGTACCTGTTCGATTAACCCGACAAGGGTACGTACAAAAAAAAAAAAAAAAAAAAACCTACCACATGGCCAATGAGCTGATCGACTCCCGACCAAGCCATGCTTTCCGGGCACACTAACACTTCCATAAACTAAAGTGAATAACATCTAAAATAGTACCACGTGGCACTATCTCAGTCCTTCGATGGGCAATTCTCTCTGATAAGAGATTGTGACATCTATCACCTAAGCTTCGTACATCAATAAACCTGTGTCATAGGGCAAACCTGCCTCACACCCAGTCCAAATAAAACACTATAAATATAAGCATTAATCCCACCTCAAAAATAAATGGACTCTCTTACCTAACTTTGCCTCTCTCCACCTAACTCACCTAATCAAGTACCTAACTTGAGCATCAGAGTGCTCTTGATAGGCACCACATTGATATCCCACTCACTCTAAGGTGTCCATTTGTCTTGCAGGTCCGACCAGACCAAACTTCTAGGAGGTGGGGGAGGCAATTCGACCACCATGCATATCCACACATGGTATTAAGCGGCTCATGGTCATCAATAGACCCTGCCATGAGCCCGAGAGTTGAAAGACTAGCCCGGAGCTAGAACCCATTGAGGCCTCTTAAAGAGGCGGCGCGGCAAAGAAGAAGGGAATAAGAGAGAAACCTAAGGGAGAAAAAGATTGATACACTACATACGAGGGGTTTTGATTTCCCATCAAGTGACTAAACCGCTATAGTTGTAGACTTGATTTATTTAATTTCATTAAGAATCTCATTTTCGTAGCATAAAGTAGCCTAGCTATTATTCTAGCGTCAATTAGTTCTCTATTGGAAGACGCGTTTCTAATCTTTTGAGTTATTGGACAAAAGAGAAAAAGAGATTTCCCTAAGAAAAAGGAAATTAATAAAAATACTATTAAATCGGATGATCTTTTCTTGTGGGACAAGTTGTCTATGATCAAATCTGTCATCTATCTATCACTGCCTTGCAAGTCTCAATTAGTCTACTAGAAGATGCCTTGAGCCATATATACATGTTTTGGTAGCGTAAAAAAAAAGTGTCATATATGTTGTGGATTGTTTTGGAGAAATTATCAAAATTTGCATTTTATTTCGAAAATTCACAGCGCCAATAGATTATAAATCTATGTGCAATCTCTTATGAGTTACAAGGACCAAAGGGTATTGGTAAATTTAAGTAGTTTAACTATTAAGGCACAATGACTAATGTAGATTCCGCACAGTTTTTTTGCTTTTTTGTGCAAACTAAAAAGCTGAATTTTCTGGCCAAACGGGTTGACGGGTCGGGTTCATGTCGGGTTAGAGTTAATTTTTACAAAAATAGGTCGACACTAACCGACCTATGACACGAACGGGTTAAGATTTCTCAACCCGAACAATACCCGTTTTGATTCGGGTTGACACGAACACAATCCGTGTCAACCTGTTTCTTATGCACAGTGTCAAAAAATACGACCCCGCGACCCGTTTTCGATCCGTACCCGATTGTAATCTGCAACCCGACTGTGACCCGCCTATATTAATATATATAATATTAAAAAAAATAAAATTAGAAGAGTTTTATACCACTTCAACAAGAAGATGAGTGATAAAATAAGCATGGTTTGGTCTTTTAAGGGCTTATATTATATATATATGAAATAATATTAATTTTTTAAAATTAATTAATTAAATACGGGTCAAAAAATGGTCATTTTCGTGTCAGACAGGTTGACCCGAACACGACTCGTTTTTTGACGGGTCAGTTTCAGGTCGACACTAAAATAACCCGTGGTCAAATTTTTTGACACTAACCCACAAAAAATCGTGTCAAATTCGTGTCGTGTCGTCATGTCGCAACTTATATTACCGGCCTAATTTTACACCTATGAGTAGGGGTGAGGAATTTCATTGGTTTTAACCATTTCCAGTACCAATCAATCACTTTTTTTCTTTCTATAATTATGACTAATTTGACTCGATTGACTTTTTTTTTTTCCTATTTTTGAAAGAAAAATCAACTCATTTCTTTCTCTGTGGTGAACCAAAAAAAGCGTTGGACTACTTCTGCCATAAGTGGGAAAAAGACCACAACTTGGAGCACTGAGGGATGTTTTTTTATATTATATTGTGAAAACCTAATGTGGAATGGGAAAAAGCTGTACTAATCTAATAATTTTCTCACATGGAATCCCAAAACAAAAGCCTTATTGTGCAAGAGTACTGCAAGTTATTATTGAATCCCAGAAGGGCTAAGAAACCAGGTTTAAGATAGATTTTAGCTACAAAACACTTTTTTGTCATGTCAAAACCGAAAGGTCTGTCATGAAAAGTTATGGGCCTAGCACGATTCGAATGTCTGGTCTAAACCGGGCCCGATATCAAAAAGCCTAAGGAACGGGCAATGATTTGACCCATTTAGCTCTGGAGTAAATTAGGTGGTGCGTGCGTGCGTGCGTGCGTGTGTGTCCGTTTATATATATATATATATATATATATTGCTATTGATGTTGTGTTTTACTATTTTTTCTCTTTTTAATCTATACTACTTATCCTAGCTGAAAAGTTAAAATATCTATAGATAACATATATTTTTTTAACTTTAACCCAAAATACTTAATAACAATCATGTCTAAATTCACTAGAAGTGGTATGTTTCAAATCTTAGAATTAAAACACCACAAAAATGGTATTTCTAATTGACCCCTCGTAATGAGCAAAGAAAAAGGCCTTTGGCTAGACTCATTGTCCGTATTTAAATCCTCTTATTCATGATGAGTTATTAGTGTTAGGTTAATGGGTTGGTTGGAAAGCTAGTTAGAAGTAAAGTTTTAAATTTAAAAACTATAGTATGTGAGAACTTTATATTGTAGTATTTTTTTTTTTTTTACTTTTTACTATAGTTGTTAAGAGTTTTACACTGTACTTAGTTAAAACCAATTTGTTCTAACTAACATTTCAAACACATACTTAGACTCTTTATATTAGTATATCTTGCTTGGTCATGAAGAAGAATTGTTCTCCCTCTCTCTTTTTTTATTTTTTCAACTTTTAAGTGGTAGGATCTAAACTCTCTAAACTCTACACCTTGTTGTAGGGTTAAAAATCAAATTATCAATAATAATCCATGCGTGCAACCACTTGAGAAGTACTATTCTTAAGGATTTGTGTTCTTAAAAATAAATAGTTTAGATTTCCCTATAGAATTGACAACCAAAAAATAAAAAATAAAAAAAATTAACCCAGGACCATTTGGATTCTCCGAATCTCTTGTTATTATTATTATTATTATTATTTTGATAATATATAGTTTGAAACCATATGAAAAGTTGGGGAATTCTTTTTGTGGACACATCTTAGGGAAAATGGAAGGAGATGGAAGGAGAAATCTATAACCATTTCATATTCTCTCAACCGAAAAACAAATATCAAACGAAGCCACTTTAGTCATATTTCTGTGCCCCATCCGATCCTAACAAGTAAAAAAAAATGAAGGCTTTTTTTTTTTTTTTAATTAAACAAAATTCGCATGCCAAGAATTGATTTTCAGAACTCCCATTTTGTCACAAACACAAAAAATGTGAATTATTGCCATAGCGAATTTAATATCATACTAAAAAATAAATAAAACGACATAGACTTTAAAACGAAAGTCCTTTGGCGATAAAATTGCAAGAAAAAGAAACTCCCAGTAAATAAATATATAAATACACCCACACACACACACACACATATTTATTTTATATGTATGAAGTTCATTACAATTGCTTGTAAAACTATAGAAACGACTCAACGACTCAGACTGGAAAACGACATCAATAAAATAAACGGCAATAACCAAGGACACGACATCAGATGTCAACCGACAATAAACTGCAAAAATGGCATCCAACCCCAAACGACATTGACATTAAACGAATCGAGAATCCTCAAAATTCCTGAATCCTGTCCAAAAACTTGCTTAGATCTAAATTCTATATAAAGTATCCCTTTATTTCACTTAACCTAATCCATAAAATATCATATGCCAAAACTGTCATTAAGGCTGGTTGCACAACGTGTCGTTTGTGCATATGGCATTAAATTTATCCCTACACTTGCTGTCGTTGCTTGGTTTACTTTTTAGTTTCCATTGTCGTTGATTTAGCCTTAGCTACTGCTTTTGATACTGGTATTAGCACTGTTTGGATGTTTTTGAAAACCAAGCAAGCACGTTTGGGAAAATAATTCAAACAAAAAAGTTTCAATTTAAACCACCTTTGCTATGATATCAATTAAATAAGCACTCTTTACTCTAAACGACAAGAATACAATACACGACAATTACAAAGATACGACATCAGATGTCAAAACGGCAATAAACAAAAACACGACATCCACCATAAAACGACATAAAAACATATAAACGACGTCAAAACCACCATTTGAAAACAACAAACAAAAAACGAAATCCATCATGAACGACATAAAAATATATAAACGACATCAAAACCACCATTGGAAAGCATCAATTTGAGGGCCGAAAAAGGGGGCTGTAAAATACCCAGAAAAGAGCAGAAAGCAATAATTCAGAACTACAACAGATTTATTTATTTACCAAAATATCCATCTCCATGATAACATTTTTACACGAACAAGCAGCCAAAAAAAAAAAAAAAGAAAAGAAAAAAGAAAAAGAAAAAGAAAGCGATCACGTGTGAGAGGTGATTTGAAGAGCCTTGGTCTTGAACCTGTAGCGAGGAGCCCTAGGGATGACCTGGCTGGGGCCAAAATGGAACTGACCGGGACTGTCGGTCATCGGTGCGCCGTCGTCGTAGACGTACCCGACCAGACGCCCACAGTTATTGCACTTGATCTTGGTCCTCTTCCTCTGGATTCCCCAGTAGTTCACCGTCTCGAAGAAAGGCCGGATCTTGTCCTCCTTCTCGAACCGGAACTTGGAGGCGTCGCCCACGGCGGCGAACGACAGCGTCCCCTTGTTGCCGGCCTCGAAGTAGAAGTCCGCCGGGTACAGATTCTCCATCCGGAGGTTCAGGTCGGTCCCACACTCCCTGCAGCTGTAGATCGAAGCCATTGATTGATCGATCAGAATATTGGTTTTCTTGGTTAATTGATTGATTGACGTTTTTTTTTTTCTTTTTTTGATGGGGAGGATTGATTGGGTTTTGAAAAAGCGATTTTCTCTTCTCTCGAGAACTTTCAAAACCGCGTTTTGGCTGACGAAGGACGTCTTATCTGACGTCATAAATTTTGTACACGACGATGGTCTTGGATTTTTTTCTTAATTTTCAAAAACAAAAAAAAAAATAAATCCAGTTTGTTTTGTAGTACTTTTAAAATATGTAAAAATAATTTTATTTTAAAAAATAAAAATTTTAAAAAACTATATTTAAAATTTTTTTAAAATTTTTTTTTAGATAAATATAAAAAAATATTTTCAGAAATCCTTAAAATAAGGCGTTACGACTTTACAAAGTCGTGGGAACAAAGTCGTCGAGTGCACAGCCACCAAAAGACAAACAGTTGAAGCAAAAATAAAAAATTGAGAAGAAATTAGTTGAGATCGCAAAATCATCCCCTTCAATTAAAAGGCAGAAAGAGTAGTAATTATTTTGAAACCAGAAAGAAGAAGTTAGCTTAGATTTGAGGTGGAAAAAGGAAATATCTCATATTGCAGTAAGGAATTTTTAATAGACTGATACTTCTTTAAGGATTCTGGGCTTTTTCAAATAATTTTGAAGTGATAACACCTTCATTAAAGTAAACAAAGAGAGCAAACCCAGGAAAACAATTCATGCTCCAACAGAGAACGCTTTTTCTTTCCTTTTCTTCTATCAATCCTCCTTCTCCAACTATTTAAGTTTTCTTTCAAAAAAAAAAAAAAAACCAAGCTTTAATTTTTCACTTTTCACCTCTGAATTCAATGGATCTTTTTGTTCAACCATCCCACCCACGAACCGATCCTCACTGTTCTTCTTCCTCTGTTTTTTTCTTTTTTTTTGGCCTATGGTGTTCGTGGAATTTTGTAACACATCTATAAAAGGGCTACACCTCCTTCAAAGATTTTTCCTTTCTTTTTTGGAAGCAATTAATTTTATTTTTTTTTGAAATGGGAAAGGATATTTCATTCAACTAAAATCATCAATACAAATGACCCCGAATTATATGAGATAATACCCTCAATCTCAACCTCAATTGGTTTCATCAAAAAAATCTAGTAATGCTCGAGAAAAAAGACTTGAACCAAGACCCAATGATGGAGGAATTTGGTACATTGATAATAGAGCACATATAAGGCTCATTTTGACAAAATCTCTACAATTGATAGAGATGTCCGGTCGATTAAGAGCGCATAACATGCTGTACAGAGGCCACCAAACACTTCGCATAGATGAATGGCCAACAAAAAAACTAAACTCAAAATGTAAAAAGATCACCTTTATTATTACAACAAAAAACACCGGCGATAAATCACCAGTCTTATTTCACAAAAAAAGACATAAAACTAACAAAATAAAACCTAGCAAACAACTGAAAAAGCATTAAAAGAGTTTTAGGGGGTGTTTGGCAAAGTGGTGGGAACTGCGGTTCCCACCACAAAATCAGTTATGAATAGTAAAAAGCTCTCACATGCTACAGTAACAATAAAAAAAATTGTTACAGTGTAAAGTTCTCATATGCTACAATAAAAGTGGTTCTCACCACCTTCCAAACACCCTATTAGTGATGGGTTGCAAATATGTTAAAAAAGCATTAAAAAAAAAGCTTAAATTTGAGATTAAAAAAATAATTTATTGTGTATATATGCTGCTGCACTAAGCTCTATGTACCTTAGTGGGTGTTTGGAAGAGTGGTGGAAACCATTTATATTGTAGCATGTGAGAGTTTTTTACTGTAACAATTTTTTTTATTGTTACTGTAACATGTAAGAACTTTTTACTGTTTATAACTGGGTTTGTGGTGGGAACCGAGTGGTTCCCACCGCTACCAAACACCCCATTAATTTATGGCCATCAATCTCACCACACAACTACTTTTTCCCATTAGATTGAGTACCATTGGTAGCGCTATGGGCACGACCATAGACTTTACCCAAAAATAAAAGAAAAATTGTATGAAATGGTAGATTTTATAAGTTGATGAGTAAATAATGTCAAAGGGCCTAAAAAGTGAAAAAAAAAATACTTATAACAAACAGTATTATACAAGTTATGAAAGACCCAAAATACCCCTAACAAGTTCTGAGTTTTTTTTTCTTTTTCTTCCTTCGTCTTAACGCTTGAGCTCTCTCTCTCTCCTCTCCATCTCCCTCCTTTGCTTTTTCCTGAATGGCTTCCTCGTCGAAGCCGCCACCGAGTTCATAACGAAGAAAGAGTCACGCTGGTGTTTGAAGACATACCGATCGTTGTCTCTCTCCCCCTCTATCTGCACTAATTTCAACAAGACCGCATCCGAAGAAGAATGCGACTTGCCACGGATCGCAATCTCCCAAGGTCAACATCGTCCTCTATCTTTGTGATTGGTCTTCAGACGCAGCGGATCGAACTCGCTTCATCATCACAGGAATAAACCTACACAAGCAGTGAAAACGGAGGTGGCCACATCTATAGATTTACGCCATCCGGAGGTAACGCCAAGTACGGCCATGTCGGTGGTAGCTTTCGATGTGGATGGTATCTAATGGCGAGTAGGCATGGAAAAAAAAGGAAAACATAAGGAAAAATAGTTTTGCAATAGAATTACGTATTTTTTGTATTTACAAGTTTGCAATGGGCTTTTTTCTGTTTTGGTGGTTGCTTCTTTTTTACATGTTGTTGTTTTGAGTTATGTTGTCGTTGCCGTTGTTGTTGTCTGTGTATGGGTGTTTTTTCCTCCTTTTTTTTTTATTTTTAGTGGTTCACCACCGCAGAAAAAATGTCGCCAGCGGCCGAAAGCCAGTGTAAGTGATATTTCGGCCGCTGGCATGGTCAGCGAATTTTTATTTTTACATTGTAATATTATATTTTCTAGCCAACAACGATCTAGTGAAGTCACTGATGAAATTTTATATTTACACGATAATACAGTATTATAAAGTTAATAATGTATATATTTACATGTTAAAAATAGTATTTCTTGGTAAATAAGTTGCTGATGATTTTTTATATTTACATAATAAATACGGTATTTTTCAGTAAATATTATATTTATCGACCGTCAGCAGTCTGGCGAAGCTATTAGTGAATTTTTGTATTTACACAATAAATATAATATTTTTCAATAAATATTGTATTTCTCGGTAAATGTTATATTTTTCAACCACTGGCAGTCCGACGAGATTGCCAGTGAAATTTTGTATTTATACTGTAAATATGATATTTTTCAACAAATATTGTATTTCTCAATAAATATTGTATTTTTCAGCCGCCGACGATTTGACGAAGTTGTTGAATTACACGGTAAATATTGTATTTCCAAGCTGTCGACGGTCCTACAAAGTCGCTAATGAATTTTTATATTTACACGATAATACAATATTTCACTTGAAATACTTTATTTCCTAGTCGTCGACAATTCCGTAAAGTTGCTGGTGAATTTTGTATTTACACGGTAATACAATATTTTAAGTGAAATATTGTATTGTCGTTAATGAATTTTTGTATTTATACGGTAATATAGTATTTTAAGTGAAATACTGTACTTTTCAACAATCGACGATTTAGCAATGTCATTAATGAATTTTTGTATTACACGATAAATACGGTATTTCTTAGTAAATATTGCATTTCTTAATCGCCAACGTCCGATGAAGCTGGTGAATTTTTGTATTTACACAGTCATATTTTATATCAAGTGAAAAAATGTAATTCTCGGTCATTGGAGGACTGGTGAAGTCATCAGTGAATTGTTATATTGACACAGTAAATACGATATTTCCCGATGAATATTATATTTATCGATTGTCGGTGGTCGGACGAAGTCGCCAGTGAATTTTTATATTTACATAATAAATATGATATTTTCTGGTAAATATTGTATTTCTAAACAGATTGACGAAAGCGTGGATGAATTTTTGTATTTACACAGCAATATTATATTTCAAGTGAAATACTGTATTTCCCAACCATCATAGGTTCGATGAAATCGCCGATGAATTTTTGTATTTACACGATAAATAAAATATTTCCCGATAAATATTATTTTTCTTGGCTGCCGACGGTTTAACGAAATCGTCAGTGAATTTTTGTATATACACGGTAAATATTGTTGCTCCTAGAAAATATTATATTTACACAAAAAGCGACAATGCCAGTGAGGAAGGAGGATGAGGGATATAGATGATAAAGAGGAATGATATTTTGAGGTTTTTGTTCTCAATTTCTTATGATATGTTATATATTACGTATTTTAAAACTATATGACATTATTTACTAACGTTTAGTCTAAATATGCTCTTGTGCTCTCTCCAAAAAATTACTAACAAAAAAAAATCAATGATAAGGCACAATATATATATATATATATTCAGATATATCCTTAAAAAGAGTCAATAAAATCATAACAACAATGACTAACAATTATCAGAGAAAAGGTAAAATCCGTAAATGTTTTACAACAAAAATTTATGTTGCAAATTTCAGGGAAAAAAAAAATCTGCTTTTGAAATTAAGTAAAGAAAAAAATTCGAAATAAAATGGCTATACAAATTTTGGGAAAAATGTAAGATATAAATCAACTACTATCATGAAAATACTCGTGTCAAATAAGTAAATATCCCGTCTTACGAGATACATGCTTCATAAAGTTGTTTGCCACACAACTCTTGTATTTGCATGTTTCCAAAGCATGTCTCATAAGACAAGGAATGTGTTTAAAAAATCAGTTGAAATTTAAAGTTAAAACTTAAAAATTATAACATTTAAGAGCTTTGTTCTATAGCAAATTTTTACATGTAAAAACTTTACACTGTAACAAATTGAAATTTGTTTTTCTAATATGCTACGGCGATGATATCTCATCAATAAGGGTATTCTTAAGATTTTACCAGTCCAAAAAGAAAGTTGGCTTAAAAAGCGGTACTACAAAATTGCAATGCGAAAGTATAAAATTACAACAATCCACAACGTAAGGTATAATTTTTTAATTACCTCAAAATGAAGGGTATAAAAAATGTAAATACCCCTTCTAAGATTGATATAAAATGGAAAAAAAAGAAATCAATAATAGAGAAAACATGGAATTCATAAATGACATACTACAAAACAAAGGATATTCCACTGTTTCTAGGATGTTCGGGAACCTAGTTTAATAACAAAGTTGTGGTTTAAATCAATTTTGCTATAGCTTTTCTCTCATGAATTGGATGTCCAACCAACTTTGGAATAAATTCTTGGTTTAAACTAGGTTCCCAGCGCGTAAACGAAAACACAACAGACCACCGAAATGAAGTGGTTCTACAAATTGGCCTAATGAAAGCTAAAGACGTAAGAGTGAGATGACCTGAACAAGGACCTCCATAACTAGGACAATTTCAATGTGCCTAAAACAACATTGAGATTGGGATAAGTTAAACATGAAAATTGCTTTATAACTGCTCAGTTGACTTAATCAAGTTAAAAAGAGCAAACCTGTCCTCTACTAGTTCTTACGTAGAAAACAACTAAAACTTGATCATACTTGTTAAATCATTAAAGCAATCACTATGACAAACACAAACAAAGTCACCATTTTGATTTTATATGACAACAGAAATATTCATCCTACTTAGCATGAGAAACAAAGTCGGAAATTTTCAACTATAATCTATTCAAATCAAGCACACGATGAAAGAGAAAAGACTCCAAATTCTGCGTGTTAATATAAGAACAAAACCATGAACATTTATAGCATATCACACCTCAAGAGGCAGCTCAGCTCCTTAAAAATGTCCGGTTACAGATTTCATTAATTGACTTTGTTAAATACCAAAAAAAAAAGCCCTTAATGCAGAAAGAAAAACCATCCATGTCGTCTATCCTTGAATAAGATTCTTGTGGTATGCCTCTCAGCAGCCCCACTCCATAAGTCAATTTGAACATGATAGAAGTATTAGAGGCAGTAAATGGCTAAATTTCCAACCCAAATTAAAAAAAAAAAAAAGAAATGATAAATTAGTTGCTATTATCAATAAATCAAAAAGAAACACTGCACATAATAGATAATACTATTTCGGTGAAAATATGTATATTAAAAATTGTACTTGGTAAAATAAGGTACTTAAGGTAAAGTAGCAAATTATCATATAAAAAAAATCTTATATCAAGAAAATACTCATGTCAACAAAAAGTAAATATCCCATCTTATGGGACATATGCTCCAGAAAGGTGTTTGCCACACAACTCATCACTTGTATTTGCATGTTAACACCTTTCCGAAGCATATGCATTTCTATATCTTGCATCTTGAGGTTATTACAAACATACACCGTGCCTTTTGGATTATTGGACTTTCATACCATTACACTGTCAATTCACACTCAATCTATAGCTTTTCTTGGTCAACTATCAGTTTTGACCACCAAAATCTCAAGAGTACCGTTTCTAATGAATAAGGTATTATCTTTAAGTTATTTCATTTTTTGATCAGGTTTTTTCAGATGATTTTGGGGATTTCATAATGTTCAGGCTTTGTTGTTTTATTTTTGTCAAGACCAAAACTTTGCGTGTTTGATGTTCTAAATGTACCATTTAGGCAGTTGTTGTTGTTGATTTCTTGTTTTAGGAGTTAGATATAATATAGTTCTTTTTACTATTGGTGAAACGGTTGTTCATGGAGGGTGTATTTAGATTCTGCGTCATGTTTGGGGTTGTTGAAAGACAGTTCGAAGGAGGCCTACTAGGATAGAATTATGTTTGGTCATAAAGATAGAAGTAATACCTCATCAATCAGTTAAAGTATTCTCAGGATTTCACAATTTAATAGACGGCTGACCAGAGAAATGGTATAGATTGTAGATAAATTGACAATGTGAAGATATAAAAGTGTAACGGTCTAAAATGCAAGGAATAATTTTTGACAACTTCAAAATGAAGAGTATAAAAATGTAAATATCCTACTAAGATTGATATAAATGGAATTCATGCAGTTATATATCACCAACTCCAATCCGGAAAAAATCCCAAAGAAAAATTATCCGGTCTAAAGGGATTTATCTTTATAACAACTTCAAATTGTTTGTCTCACTTCTTCAATTTATCCATACTGCTTTCTCTTTTGATGTATTAATCCGATCGATCTCATTAAAAGACGAGATCCCATTTCTTTATCCATCTAAATTCATCTTTTGCTTCCATGCAACTGCTTTCTTAGAAATTATTTCTTTGACCTCACTCCCCAACCGCCTCTACCCTGCACTCCCTCATTCTACTCAAGAATACCAGGTCCCTTGCTGTCCAAACTTTAAATTCTCAAGAAAAAATCACTCATAACTAATATTTGATCACTAAAAGCTTCTTTAATCGAACTTCTAATGTAATCCTTTAGATTTTTTTCATAAGTTTAATATATTAGTGATTCCCACTTCTTGCCTCACATCCCTGTAAAGACTCTCCCAGCCAAGAGAAAAAGAAATCAAAATTTTCTAGAGAAGTTTTTTCTATGATTTCAATAGAACCCCCTAACGCGCTAAAATGCAGAAAAACAAGGCTATAATCTGAGAAAGATGTCTATAATCTGTCATTACCAATAATTGAAAAGACTATTAAAATTCAAGAGAGAGAAAATCCTAGAGAGACATTCTCATTTTAGATAACTTACAATAAAATAAAGGAAAGAAAGAAAGAAAGAAAGAACAAAAGAACTTGCTTTACCGCTGTGTACAGTTGAAACTCCATGAGCTCCAACAGAATCTAGTAGAAAGGAATGGCCATCATAGTTCCAGAAAGACCATGTAACACCTGAAAATCAGTAGATCAAGGATACTAAATTACTTGAATCCATAAGTCAAAAAATGAAACGAGAGAGAGAGGAGATAAGCTTCATAAGAAGTAAGTTTTGGTTATGCTAAAGTGCCACAAAAATCGAAAGGGATGATTAATTACTCGGTTCAGCTAGGACTCAGTAGATCATCTTTGGATGACCATAAAACTACTACTAGTTGGCTCTTATTTTATGGATCCATAAAATATGAAACGACAAGGAAATAAATTCAAGTTACATACATTGAAATCTTTGGACAATTGTCTAGGTGGCCTGTGCCATTGTTGCTCAGCACGTTTCCAATAGCAACGTGAAATAACAGATTCTAGCATCAAATAACAAGACTTTAAAGAACCAAATCTTTATGTACATTTGGTTATATGCACACATATACGTAATTAGAATGAAATAACGGATTCCTACCCTTTTTTTGTTGTTACCACCTCGTAGTTAACAACACGCATAAAAGACATGTTTAACATAATTAACACTGGTGAACGTAAGAGCTATATTTGACGGCCAAAATAGATTGTAGAATACAAAAAGACATCACATACGAATTCCCTCCTTCCCACAAGAATTTCCATGCACATACTCAGATATCCTTAGTTTCGCACCGTTATCAATCAATATATACAACGGAAAGATATCAGTATTTAACAAGTAGTACAGTACTATGATATTTAACATTTTCACAATCAACATCGAACTTCGAATTTGCTATAACTTGTACTATTCAAATTATATTATAAATGGTTTCTACCATCCAACTCCATGAACATGAAACACCATGATTCTTGATTTTCAAGTACATAATCTTAAACAAATTCAACCATCTAAGGCCATGTTATTAATCACTATAATTCTTGAATAAATTATACATATGCCTATTTAAGTCCAATTCTGACCACATAATTTTCAAGTATTTCTCTTTCGAACTTCTCTGTAATTTTATAATAGTCTTGTTTCAGAAAACTTACCAGCGATTACAGATCCAGCAGCCGATTTCCTACATCCACTGTAAAAGCAAACTCAAAAACACTTGCATGAGTGAAGATGCCACATCTTATGGCTCCTTGTTCTGCCAGAAGACAATACAAAGGCTCAGCAATGCAACACATGAACAGTGTTTGGCTAATGAACACGACCTATTTCTACCAAGTTTATTAATTAGAAAGCTTAATTTTACCAAGTTCATGGGCGATGCTTCTGTATAAAGAATGCAGGGAATTAGCGGGTATGAAATCCCAAGCAAAAGCGTGAGAACCCCTGTAAGCATAATTTCAAACTATAAGCATTACGGTCGGGAAACAAAACTTCATAGAGAAAAACAGTGGCTAAATAAGTTAGAAAGAAAAACTACATCAGCAGCCTTTGTCAAATAAGATGCATCATCTTAATCAAATAAGATGCATCATCTCAATCAAATATTACGCTTGCTATATGCCTCTCCGGTCACCACAGCCCATCATTCCATAAGTCAAATTGAACAATAATAAAATTATTAGAGGAAGTATATAACTTATTTTTTAAACCAAAGGTATAAAACAAAATTAGGAACATTAATTAAAGAAACAATAGATTAGTAGCTATTATCAATAAAAGAAAGAGAAGTAATGAGGATCTATACTCTTATATTGAAAATAGTTATGGTACAATATTAGACTTCTTTCTAAAAAAAATGCATACAATCAAATAGCAAGTCATATAAAAACATCTTATAGTATGTACGTAGTATAAAACAACTACTAAATTTGTTTATCAAATTCTGTTATCAGTTGATGTGGCATCTTCCTGACCAGACAATGAAAAGGGTAAGTGTCTCCACTAAAAAAAATGTATGGTTAGGAGAATATCACTTAAACTAATAATCAAAACTTAGTACACAAAAGCAGCAGATGTATACTTAGAATAGCATAATGCTTTTTTAAACAAAAACTAGCCGACTAGTAATATCAGGCCCTATCATGTAATCTCGAACCAAGATGTTTAATTGAGAAAGAAAAATTATAATCATCATCTTTGACAAATAATATGCTTGCCATATGTCTCCCAGCAGCCCATCATTCCATAAATAAAACAATAATAAAAATATTAGAGGTTCTAAATAATAAAATTAACAACACTAAAGAAAAAAAAAACGATAAATAGCTAATATTAATATATCAAAAAGAATTAACGAGCACGGGATGCTCTCACTTTGAAAATATTCATGTTACAATAATAAATTTCAATACCAACAAAAATGCACCTAGTCAAGAAGCAAGTTATATACAAACATCCTATAACTAATAGGTAATATAAAACAACCACCAAGTTTGTTTATCAATATTTTGGTTATCGGTTGATGCAACATCTTCCTAACTATACAATGAAACGGGAAAATGTCTCTAGGAAAATATCATTTCAACTAATAATCAAAACTTAAAAAAACAAAAGCAATAATTATGAAATTAGAATAGCAATAGTGAATAGTGATGACAAAATATGTCACTTGTATAACAGGTGATGCCTTCTCGAAACTTGCATTAGTGATACTCTTATTTCTTTTATTATTCCCCGAACCATGACAGAGCTTTGAATTGGCATCCCCTTTTTTTTCCATCTTAGTTCATATTTTCCTTACTTTCACTTTCAATGTCTACAATTTTAAACAATGTCTACAACCATCTTACTTTCTCTTTCAATGAAGTATTCCAATAGTCACTCTCTTTGTACAACTTCTCATACGACTCCATAAATTCCTTTTCCATCTCCTCTTGATTTTCTAAGTAACAGCCATCATCCTTCTCCAATCTTGCATTAATGATACTCTTATTTCTTTTATTTTTCCCAAACTATGACAAAGCTTTGAATTTGCATCCCCTTTTTTTATCCATCTAAATTCATATTTTGCTCCCACGCAACCACTTTCTTAATAATTGTTTCTACGACCTCACTCCCCACTGCCTCCTCTGCACTCCCTCATTCTCCTCAAGAATACCAGTTCCCTTATAGTCCAAAATTTAAATTCTCATTAAAATGTCACTCTCAACTAATATTTGATTACAAGAAAATCCAGCTTCTACCGTAATCCTTCACCTCTGTAAATTTTTCCATAAATTTGAAAGCCTTCAACCCCTTGGAAATTAAATGACGTCTGCCATACCTCATTCCTTTTGAAAAGTTGTATGACTTTCAACCACATTATTCTTAATACGTAATATTAACCCACAAGTTTGTTTATCAAAATTTTGTTTACCGGTTGATGCAACATCTTCTTGACCATATAGTGAAAAGTGCAAGTGTCTCCACTCAAAAAACAAAATGCATGGTTAGGCAAATATCGTTTCAAGTAGTAACAAGACTTGGTAAACAAAAGCAGTGTTTGCATGTGTATAATAGCAATGTGATGACAGTAGTAAAAGTCATTCTTTTAGGGGGACTAAAAAGGAAGAATAATAAACAACATGCCATTGGCGTGAAGAACTTTGATTTAGTAACAAAAAAATTACCTGTTTTCATTGTTTGACTTGAGAAATGGTGTAGACTGAGGATAAATTGGTAATGTGAAAGTGACCCAACATTCCTTGTCAATAATTTGTACGACTTTTGACCACATTATTCTCAAAGCCTCCAACCCATGAAAATTTAATGGCCCCCATAGGCAGTTATAAAATGATTTGAAAAAAATACTCAAAAACATCATAATTCCCACTTCAAGCCTTGCATCTCTTAAAAGATTCCCACCTCTGCCAAAACCAAAAATTTATCAATCCTTCATTCTCTTTGAATCTTTTTCTTTTTTATTCTAACAGGCACAAAGAAGTATGAATGCTGTTAACATTAATTACACCATTCTTGAAAAGTTACTTGAAGACCACCCTCAAATCTCCTTTCACACGCTCCCAATTATCCCGAAAAAGTCCTGAGGTGAAAACATATGGTCTAAGGGGATTTACCTCTGTTATAGCTCAAAACTGACAGTCTCACTCCTACAATTTCAAAAAATCTCCGATCACCTTGCTTTCTCTTTCAATGTAGTACTCCAATAGTCACTCTCCTTGTACAAATTCTCTTTACAACTCCGTAACTTTCTTTTCCATCTCCTCTTCCTTCTCCAATCTTGCATGAATCATACTCTTATTCCTTTTATTATTCCCCAAATTGTACAAAGCTTTGAATTTGCATCCCCTTTTTTTATCAATTAAATTCATATTGTGCTTTCTTGCAAAAACTTTCTTAAAAATTACTTCTTCGACCTCACTCCCCACCGCCACCTCTACACTTCCTCATTTTCCTTAAGAATACCATTTCCCTTGTTGTCAAGAGTCACTCTCCTTGTACAAATTCTCTTACAACTCCATAACTTTCTATTCCATCTCCTCTTAATTTTTTAAGAAATAGCCATCATCCTTCTCCAATCTTACATGAATGATACTCTTATTCCTTTTATTATTCTCCAAACTGTCACAAATCTTTGGATTTACCACTTCTTTTCTACATCCGCTGCCTTCACCAAATAAGATCTGCACAAAAAAATTAGATATACCTGTCCTCTTCATCAAATATTATATTTGCAATATGCCTCTCTGGTCTCCGCAGCTCACCATTCCGTAAGTCAAATTGAAAAATAATAAAATTGTTAGGCGTATTGTACAACAAAATTTGCAAGACCAATAGAAAAACGATACATTAGTTGCTATTATCAATAAAACAAAGAGAAGTAATGTCCACAAATACTCTTACATTGAAAATACTCTTATTATTCCCCAAACTGTCATAAAGCTTTAAATTTGCATCCTGTTTCTTTATCATTCTAAATTTATATTGTTCTTCCGCGCAACCACTTTCTTAAAAATTATTTCTTCGACCTCACTCCCCACTGCCACCTCTGCACTTCCTCATTTTCCTCAAGAATATTGTTTCCCTTGGTGTCCAAACTTTAAATTCTTGAGAAACTCTCACTCTTAACTAATATTTTATCACAAAAGGTTCTTTAATACAACTCCAAACATACGCTTCAATCCTTTAAAATTTGCCATAGATTTGAAAGTCCACCATATCTCACATTCTTTTTGAAAAGTAACTTTTGAACCCCCCCCCCCCCGCCCCCCCCCCCCCATCTAAATGAGGCAAGTAATAAACTGTTTGGAAAAATATCCAAACGCACCATAATTCCCACTTCTTGCCTCACATCCCTAAAAAGACTCTCCTAACCCTACCGAGAACAAAAACCTATTAATCCTTCACCCTCTTCGAATTTTTTTTTTTTCCTGATAATCACAAAAAAGTTTAATTAGTGTCATAACTAATCGCACCAATACTCAAAATTTTTTCCAAAGACCCTCATCAAATCTCCTTTTACTTGCTCCTAATAATTCTAAAAAAAATCCTGAAGTGAAACCATTGGGTCCAGGAAATTTATCTCTATTATAGCTAAATAACCATGTCTCACTTCTTCAATTTCAAATGATCTCCTAACCGCCTTGCTTTCTCTGTCAATATAACACTCCAATCTATCCCATTGAAAAATGAAAAATAGTCATCGTCCTACTTGTACAAATTCTCATCAAACTCAATCATTTCCTTTTCAATCTCCCCTTAATTTTTCTCTACGAACGAGTCATCCTTCCCCAATCTTGCAATGATACATTTATTTCTTCTTTTATCCACCAAAGTGAAGAAAAGCTTTGAATTTGCATCTCATTCCTTTAACCATATAAGTTTCTTCTTTTGCTTCCATGCAACCACTTTCTTAAAGGTCACCTTCTCCTACTTGACGCCTAAACTGCCCCCTTTGCACACTAATTATCTTCAAGAATGCCATTTTTCCTCGTTATCTAAACTTTCAATCCATGAGAAAATGACAGTTATAACCAATCTCTGACCACTAAAACTTCTTTATTTCGTCTCCTAGTGCAATCCTTCATTCCTCTCAAATTTTCTATAAATTTAAAAGCCTCCCACCCTCGGAAATATAGCGATCTCCACCATAACTCTTCCTTTCGAAAATTTTTGTAACTTTTTAACCACATTATTCTCAAAATGAAAGCACATTAGCACCTATCTAATTGAGGAGTTGTCTAAAATGATTTGAAAAATATCCAAAAGCATCCTAATCCCCACT
>CAMOHE010052644.1:0-12934 GCA_946598075.1 Artocarpus hirsutus | reverse complement strand
TTTTTTTTTTTTCCTGATAATCACAAAAAAGTTTAATTAGTGTCATAACTAATCGCACCAATACTCAAAATTTTTTCCAAAGACCCTCATCAAATCTCCTTTTACTTGCTCCTAATAATTCTAAAAAAAATCCTGAAGTGAAACCATTGGGTCCAGGAAATTTATCTCTATTATAGCTAAATAACCATGTCTCACTTCTTCAATTTCAAATGATCTCCTAACCGCCTTGCTTTCTCTGTCAATATAACACTCCAATCTATCCCATTGAAAAATGAAAAATAGTCATCGTCCTACTTGTACAAATTCTCATCAAACTCAATCATTTCCTTTTCAATCTCCCCTTAATTTTTCTCTACGAACGAGTCATCCTTCCCCAATCTTGCAATGATACATTTATTTCTTCTTTTATCCACCAAAGTGAAGAAAAGCTTTGAATTTGCATCTCATTCCTTTAACCATATAAGTTTCTTCTTTTGCTTCCATGCAACCACTTTCTTAAAGGAAGAAAAGCTTCTTTTATCCACCAAAGTGAAGAAAAGCTTTGAATTTGCATCTCATTCCTTTAACCATATAAGTTTCTTCTTTTGCTTCCATGCAACCACTTTCTTAAAGGAAGAAAAGCTTCTTTTATCCACCAAAGTGAAGAAAAGCTTTGAATTTGCATCTCATTCCTTTAACCATATAAGTTTCTTCTTTTGCTTCCATGCAACCACTTTCTTAAAGGAAGAAAAGCTTCTTTTATCCACCAAAGTGAAGAAAAGCTTTGAATTTGCATCTCATTCCTTTAACCATATAAGTTTCTTCTTTTGCTTCCATGCAACCACTTTCTTAAAGGTCACCTTCTCCTACTTGACTCCTAAACTGCCCCCTTTGCACACTAATTATCTTCAAGAATGCCATTTTTCCTCGTTATCTAAACTTTCAATCCATGAGAAAATGACAGTTATAACCAATCTCTGACCACTAAAACTTCTTTATTTCGTCTCCTAGTGCAATCCTTCATTCCTCTCAAATTTTCTATAAATTTAAAAGCCTCCCACCCTCGGAAATATAGCGATCTCCACCATAACTCTTCCTTTCGAAAATTTTTGTAACTTTTTAACCACATTATTCTCAAAATGAAAGCACATTAGCACCTATCTAATTGAGGAGTTGTCTAAAATGATTTGAAAAATATCCAAAAGCATCCTAATCCCCACTTCGTGCCTCACATCCCCGAAAAAGCTACCAAATATTGAAATCTAACCCTCCACAAGCTATAACAAGTTTGCATTCAACCACTCATCTTGTGTTTCTTGCAAAATGGCCATAACTCCACACACCCCTAACGTTCACAATCTTGATTTAGAATTTCCTTGTCCCTTACCGGTCTTCCTATTTTTCTTGTAGTTCACCTCATTCTTCTAATTTATAAGTTCCCCTAATCCATTCACATTTCTACCCTTTGGTATTTCTTGAAGTGTTCTAGGAATTTCTAAAACTTGCCCCTTCAATATCACCATGTCTATCGCATCTCATTCCAAAACAGTAAACCTGTTTTCAAGAAAATTCTCTCCTCCAACGACTGCTCATCTTTCTCCTCTGCCCTTTGACACCAAAGAATTGCTCCATCAGCAAACAACAGTGAAGCTTTAAGACTTAAAGTTTCACCCTTTGAAACAAAGTTTGAGATCTCTGTCCATAAATCTTCATGTTAAGCCTTGTAGACCACAACAATTAACTCCCTCCTAATCCAACTCCTTCTTTTCCACAAAATTTTCTTTGTAGACCTCCCATCATTAACAAAACTACTGACAACTGCCATCTCTTGATTTCTTGTGGCTTTCTTAGTGTAATCTTGAGAAACTACTCTTGTTGGACTGCATTCCTGATTATTTCCTATCCCATCATTCTATCAAGACGACTTTTAAATTTCTTCCTGCAAAGATTCAATCTTTCTGCTGCTAAAATAATGTTTCCTCTTAATCTCTATAATCTTCAAAAGACACCTCTCTTGTTCTCCAAGACATCCACCACAAGAAACTACGCATTGCAAGTAACATTTCTCCTACCGCCAGATTTAATCAAGCTAATCAGCTCTGTGTAATTCACACTGGCAAGAAAAAAAAATCTCTAGTATAAGTTCTTTCTATGATCTCAGCAGCACCCACTACCCACTAACATGCAAAAAGACAAAACCTAAAACCTACTTTGAAATTATAAGAAAGATATCTACAATCTGTCATTTTTAATATTTGAAAACACTATTGAAATTCAAGAGAGGGAAAATTTGGGGGAGAGAAGTAATGATTTTAAATAACTTACAGTAAACAAAGAAAGAATGAGCTTATGTTACTGCTGATGTACAATTTAAACTCCATGAGCAGGCAGTAACAGTTCCACAAAAACAAGTATAAAGGCATGGCCATCATAGTCCTAGAAAGACCAAGCAACACCTGGAAGTTAGTACATTAACAGATACTAAATTTACTTGACTGAATAAGTCAAAAAATGAATAACAAACGAAAATAAGGGAAAGAAAAAAAAATAAAAAACAACAATTAAGTTTCATAAGAATTAAGTTTGGTTATAATAAAGTGCCTCAAAAAAATCAAATTAATTACTCGCTTTGCTAGGAAACAGTATATAATCTTTGGATGGCCATAAAACTACTCCTAGGTTGCTCCTACTTTAAAGATTTGTCTCCATAAATATGAAAAGATGGGGAAATAAATTCAGGTTATGTACATTAAAATCTTCAAGGGAATATTGTTAAAATAACCCGTGCCAATTTCACTCGGCATTTTTCCAACAGCAGCCTGCAATAATAGATTCTAGCATCAAATAACAAGACTTCAGAGCACCGAATCTCTATGTACCTTCAGTTATATGCATGCATATATGTAATTAGGGGGAAAAAGGATGCCAATGGATTGCGACCTCTATTTTTGTTGTCACCACAGCTTACTTAACATTCATACAAGTTTGTAATTGCATGCCAAATATAGTAGAATACATGCAATTAGAAAAATGAAACGATAAATTAGTAGCTAATGTCAATAAAACAAAGAGAAGTAGCGAGCAGGAATGCTCTTGCTTTGAAAATAGGTACGTTAAAATATTAGACTTCTTTGTGAAAACAAGTGCATACGGTAACATAGAAAGTTATATAAAAACATCTCATAGTTGAAACATAATATAAAACAACTACTAAATTTGTATATCAAATTTTGTTTATTGGTTACTGTGGCATCTTCCGGACCATACAATGACAAGGGTAAGTGTCTCCACTCAAAAAATTGTATTGTTAGCAAAACATCATTCCAAGTAATGAACAAGACTTAGTAAACAAAAGCAGTATTTGTATAATTTGAATAGCAATAGTTATGACAATAGTACAAGTCAAGAAATTCTAAGACTGATATAGAAAGGAATTCTTGCTAGATAACACTTTCATCACATTCTAAATAATTTAGAAAAAAACAAAGAAATGAATGACTTACATTACCTCCGTGTCCATTAGCACAGAAAGTTACAGAGTAAGAAGGATTAAGGCATGTCAAGAAAGCAACACCTAGATCAAGATGAGTGGGAAAGCATTAGCAAACTTATGTTATGCATTGATATGAATAAAGATGATAAATAAGCAATACCTATGAGTGAATTTACTATATACACACATAAACAACAATGAACAATGGAGAGCATGTGTATGTATGTCCTTACTATAACTTACTCTAAAGAAAAGAAAAAGGCGTATTCTGCAACCTTATGGGATACTAAATTTACTCAATTTCATAGTAAAAAAAATACTACAAAAAAATTAAAAAAAAAAAAAAAGGCAAACACACACACACACACAAGAAAAGGAAACTGGATAAAATAAGAACTAAGAAACAAAGTTTCATAGAAAGAGCCAGCAACGTGTGACCACAATTATTATAAACTAAGGTGGACTCGTCATTGAAAATAAATGAACTTTGAGACAATCAACCTGTACAAATATACTAACACACACACACACACATATACCTTCTCAAAATTCAAAAATTGTTATACGTGGTTCTCTCTTTCCATCTCTCGGATAATTCTTAAACACAACATTACTATGGCATTTATATACAGCATTTGAAAGCTTACATTGAGTGGGTTTTTTCCACTCTTTCTTAGGAGTAAATTTGCTAAATATGATACTGTGACATTCGTTTAAAAAAAAAAGAACCAACAGATGATCAAGAGTAAAGCAAAATAAGAGGAAAAAAAAAGGTACTTATTTCTTACTTTATTTTTAGGCCATTTGAGCTGATAACATACACAAGTGGGTGGGTCCTTTGCATCTTTCACAAACTCTGAGTGGGAGACATGTAAGCTTCTTCCTTCTCAAAGCCCATTCCTTTGGACTCGAAATCTAGAAATAAACAGACTTTGGATCAGACATTTCGCTAAACATCTTTCGAGCAATGGAAATATCACCAATTTTAGCAATGGAAATATCACCAATTTTCTTGAAATAAATGAAATACAACCAGCCAAAAAGTATATATTAGAAGAATTGCAGGTCTGTCCCTAAGACCATAAGAGTTCAAAACAAATAAACTTCGGTTGAGACATTTTGTCAAACATCTTGTCCTAACTATAAAATCAGGAAATAACCCGTTATCCTCCAAATAACAAATCCGTTTAAGAGAATTTTCTACCTTCAAAATTTAATCCCAATGTACAAAACAACGAAAAGAGAATCTGATAAAATTGCTCAAGGATTAAAATAAAAAGCAACAAAAAGGACACGACAAATTTTGGAGGACGTCTGTACAGTGACATGAGTTGATATATATATATATATATATATAAAAGAAGTAGACAAACCTTTCATCTGAAAACCAAAAAACAAAGAAACGAGAGAGGAATGATGATAAACCCAGTTAGCGAAAAAAAAAAAAGGGAATACCTTTCCTGTGAGTTGTTGGACCCGTAGAGGAGGAAATCTGAAATACCCAGAATAGGAAAAACCCAGTTTTAAGGTCTTCCATGGCTGAGGATGACAGAGAGGAGGGAGAGAGTTATGTGTGAATAGGGCGCAACGGTCGCTATACACTGAATAAAGTGACCGTTGCATTACCGAAATCCCAAGCTATCCAAAGACTAGCTTTCTCAGCAAGCTACTACCCCTTTTTTGTATAAATATGTGCGCACACACGCACACAATGAGTGTCGGGTTTTTTTAATTGATATTACGCGATATAAAATAAGTTAAAAAAAAAAAAAAAAAAAAGAGAATGACAGATTTCTTTGCCATAGACCGTGGTCAATGGGTTTGTTTGGTTATGTTTTTAAAATTTTTTAAAATATTTTTATATATATTTTAAAGTAAAAATTTTAAAAATATATTTAAGATAATTTTTTAAAAAAGTTTATTTTTTAAATTAAAAATATTTTTATCTATTTTAAAAATAATATCAAGCTTCTCCTTTGTTTTTTATTTGATCCTTTTCATTATTTTAGCAGGGTGTTTGAAAACAAAGTTGATAAAAATGTAAAAATACATATTTTTTATAGCTAAATGTTATCATTTTGTATGCATATTTCTTATTAGATCCTTGAATTATAGTATTTATGTGATAATTAGTATTTTAATGTTTTTTCGTAAAAATATGTTTAAAAATATGTTTTAATGTGTTTTTATAGTTAAAAATATTTTTAATAATTTTTAGATTCATTTCTATGTGTTTTATAATCGTTTAGTTTGTAAATAATTAAAACCGTAAAATTAATATTATGTGATTTTATTTTGAGTCTTACAATGGTTATAAATAAGCTTTGAGTCCATAAATATGTTTTATATTATCTCTAGTAATTATAAAAATATCCTTTGAGTCTTAAATAATATATATATTAAGATTTATTAATTTTAGTAGTTTTTATTATTTGTTAGTATGTTTTATGTGTTTTATTGTAAAATAAATGTTTTTAAAAATAATGTTTGTAAAATAATTAATTTTAATTAATTTATTTTATTTTAGAATTAAAATGGGGCAAAAACAAGACAAAAAGAGACCTCAAGTGGATAGAAATAAAAAAAAAGAAATAAAAATCAAAGAATTGCCATGTGACGCTTCCAGGACCGTTGGATCAAGCAGCCCAAGTCATCGTGGTTGTCCAAGCGTCCAAAGCCCCTCCTGAAATTTACTATTGTGTGTACACGTGAGCTCCTCTTCAGCACCCTTAGATCAGCATACCACGAAGTGATCCAATGTTGCAGTGTGTCCTTTTTTAGCGCCTCAATCACGGCCGTTTGCCCCAATAGCGACCAAAAAATCTGAAGGCCCTATCGCGTCTCTATGTAGCTCCCCTGCGTAGTGCTTCACCTGATCAAACAGTAAAAATTACATTCTCGAGAAGGCAAAAAATGTGAGGAAAAAAAGGTTAAAAAATTATATTTCAAATATGATTCAAAATAATTATGGGTGGCAAATTATATTCAGAAATATCCTAAAGAATTCCAAAATTTCATCTTAGTCATTTAACACCAAAAATATCCCAATAAAATAATAAAAATAATTAAAAATATAAAAATTCATGTAAATAGTAGATTTTCTTCTACTATAAATACCTCCTCCATGGCATATATTCTTCACTTTTTTATCTTGTGAAAAATTTCTTTCTTCTTGTAAAAATGTAATTTTAATTTTAGTATTAGAGGGTGTTTGGAAAGATGGTGGGAAGTGTAGTTCTCACCACTTTTTCAGTTATAAACAGTATAAAACTCTTACATGCTATAGTAACAATTAAAAAAATCGCTATAGTGTAAAGCTTTTACATGCTACAATAAAAGTAGTTTTAACCAACAGTTCCTACCACCTTTCCAAACACCCTATTAGTTTTCTTTTAGTTTCTAGTTTAAGTTTTTTGTAAAATAGATTTAAGTTTATATTGTAAAATAGCTATACTTGGTAAAATTATGTGTATTTTTATTTTTAATATGTTTTTTTAAATTTCCTTTTTTTTAATGACAGAGGAAAATTTTAGCAAAATTAAGGTAAATATTTTTAGTTTTTTAAGTTATTATAATGTCAAAATTATTTTTTAAAAACTTACGATTTTTATGTTAATTTAGCTAAAACTCTTGCAAAACTAAGTTTTGATTTATTGTAAACATAGGCTACTATAGGTAATTCTTAGAAATACTTTGATTATTCGTAAAATAAAAAGACACGGTAAATGCTTAACAGTAATTTTTGTTAGTAATTTTAATTAGTTAATTTTGAAATTATATTTATTTGTTAAAAATGAGTTTTTGATGAATTAAAGACATGAATTGACACATTAAATACTTAGTAATTCTTAATTTATTGTAGAAAAAAATAGCATATTGCATATTTAAACCATTTTAATAAATAATTTGAAAAACAAACTAAAACATATTTAAGTTGATTACTATAATAGAACCTCAAATTAGAACCTTTAATCTTTAGTGTTAAAATTGTTGTTTCTTCTAATCAAAATTGCACTTGTTGTTAAAGTTCTATCTTCTATTTAATTGTATTTATTAAAGTTTTATGTACCATTCTAATTTAAATCAAATTTCTTGTTGTTAAAAATCCAAAATCATAAAAAAAATATTTATATATGAAAAAGTAAAAAAAAAAGTGTAAATATTGTAAATAACTAACTTTAATCCTCAAATTCTTTAACTAACAAATAAACTAATATAACTGATATATTGGACCTTTACAATACCTTTTTCTTGTAGGATCGGCCTTAGATTCATCAAATATTATTATTTGGACAACCTTTTATTTGAGGTTATATCAGACTTACATTTTTAGACCGAAACAAAAGTTGAAACTTAAATATCAGAGCATATGAGAGCTTCACACTAGAGCAAATTTTTGCATGAGAGCTTACACTATAGTAAGTTGGAACTTAAAGTTCCAACTAATTTGTAAAACTAAGCCTATATTTGTAGTATTTTTTTAATTAATACTTTTAATATAACACGTGTGAGATTTACTTTTTTTTATTTTATTAGAAATATTTTCATAAACAATAAAATTTTCTTTTAATGATATAACAATTTTATTCATAAGTTCTGTAAAATTCTTAATCAAAATATAAAAAAAGACCACTTACATTTTTAGCGTAATTAAAAAAGTTTATAAATTAACGGATATAACTTTGTTTGCGTGATTTGAAGAGTTGGGATTATTGGAAATATTTGAAAAAGAATTATAGATACTTTTAGAAATAATACTAGGATACATTTAAGTAGTCACAAGAAAAATAAGTCCAACTCTTTTGTCATATTGGATGTTGCTTTACTATTTATTTGACACATTATTTAAATTTAACAAACCAAATGGATAAATAGAATTTAATTATTAAAAGTAACTATATAATTTACTTAGGTGTTAAAATTTAACTGAGTACACAATAAAAAAAACAGAAAAATAAGAATAGAATAACAGATCTTGATTTAAGAAAAACCTACCAACTTATTTTTTTTTTCTTTTTTCTCTCTTCACGTAAATAATATCAAATATGTCTTCACATAACTCTAGAGCCTGCACGCCTGGAGCAGAAATAATATGCATGGCGTAGTTGTTCTAAAGTATTAAAAAAATGGACAGCTGCTTTTTTTTTTAATAATTGTTTATTTTCATTATTTTTGGATACATATGTATATGATTCAATCATAAGAAAAACATTGTAGCAGGAGCTGTTACTGATAGGGAGGGGTACTATTTCTTGTTAGATTTTCAACGTGGCCTTTGTTACAATTTCCTATATTTATATGTGACATAATTTAACATATAATATGAATAATAGTATGATTAAATATGACATAAATAAACTTAACTTTTTAAAGAGTGACATAAATATGTAATTTTCTTGTCTTTTTTGTCATATATATATATATTTTTTTGAGATGTTATAACTTATTTTCAAGTGGTATCACATACATACACACATACATACAATAATACAAAGAGAAATCTTTTTAAAAAATTCACACATGCATATACTTTTATATATATATATATATATATATATATATATATATATATATATATATATAATCGGAGAAGTCCTATGGTAGAGAGTAGTTCTATATGGATGTGAAGAGTAGTTCTATTCTCTATCAACAGAGAACGATCTAAAGGCCAATAATAAAAATTTTAGAAATAATCTATCTCCACCAAATTGAAACACTTCAAAAACAACAAAAAGGTTTTGCCTAAACAGATAAATGGGTCAAAATGGAACTACATTTTTGGAAGACTTTTAATGGGTCAAAACATATTTAAATTTTTTAAAAAGTTATAAAAATGTTATATTTTAAACTTCTAATGTATTATCAATACTCTAGTACAAGTTTCAAAGTCTATTTTATAAGTGATTCTTTGAGAAGCCATATTTGTGGCTTTGACAGGAGGCACTTTTAGAGTGCAAAAGCACTTTTGACAGTGTTTTTTTAATTAAAATCCCGTTAAATATGTGAGAGATGAAATTGGAGCATATTTTTTTAAAATCTAAATGATACAGTTATAGTTTTAAAGACGTAAGAAATTTTTGAAAAAAAAAAAAGTTATGAAATATTCTTTATATAATTGACCACTACTGGTCACTGAAGGAAGGAAGGTACATTGGGTTGGTTTTTGAAAATTGTATTTTTAGCTTAAAAGTTTTTTTTAAAAAAATAGATTTGTGCCCATTTGGTAAGCAAAATTATAAGTGTGCCCCTATTGAACTGGAAAGATATTATTGTGTCTCATTTTGCAAGAAATGTTACAGCTATATCCTTACTCAATCATAAGAATATAAAACTAGTGATATATTTAATATTTTGTGAAGTAATGAAAGAATGTTTGAAACCAAGTTGAAGCTTAAACACTATAGCATATAAGAAATTTGGTGTTAGAAACCAATGATGTTTAGCATTAGTGGTCTAAATCATTTTCTCAGTTACTAACAGTGTAAAGCTCTTATATGCTACAGTAACAATAAAAAAATCGCCATAGTATAAAGCTCACATATGCTACAGTAAAAACAGTTATAACTACTATACCAAACACCTTATTTGTTATTTTGTTATTAGGTACTGAACATGGAAGGTACAAAAGTGCTGAACACAAGGTGTGTATGACAAGCACACAATCTCGAGTGTCAATCCCATTTTTCAAAATCTCAACACCAATGCAAAAGGTTGGTCCCCTCCCTTAAGTTGTGGAGAGCCGTGGCGTGGCACGGTACAAGGAGGTTGTGATATTGTGTTTGGAGATTACAGGGGTATTTGGAAGAGTGACGAGAATCAGTGGTTAGAACCATTTTTTACTGTAGTATGTGAGAACTTTACACTGTAGTAACTTTTTTTAACACTGTAGCATGTGAAAGTTTTACATTGTTTATAACTGAAAAAATGATAGAAACCACTTTTATCAAATACGAGGTACATGAACAACTTCTTTGGAAATGCACATGCAAGAAAAAAGTATCTTGATTTTGCCAAGATGTAATATTATAATTGACTCTTCTACTCATAACTTGTATTAATTATAGGATGCAAAGAGTCATATGTATTAATAGGGCTAAACTAGTTGACAACTCATAATTAAATAATAATATAGTTTTAGCTCTATATATTATCTGTTATCATCACTTCTTTATAAGTACTCCTGTGCATGTGTGGCACATGTCCTTTGTGATTATCTATTATGTCTAGTAATTAATTTACTTTGTTTGATACTCAAGAAAGGTTATAATTATGGTTTGATGTAACTTAATTAAGGGCCCTTTAGTTTTCCCTCTAATTTTGCTGAATAAATATTTTTGAACTTGGAGGTAGAGGGTTTCAAAATTTTCACCTTGTAGTGAAGCTAGGGATGTGAATATACTGCTACCCATGAGCAGTTGTTTTTTTCTTCAGTTAATAGCAGTCATTTTATTAGCTTAATTAATTAAAGATCAGCTATGAATTTACTAATCACACGGTGGGTTGAATTTGATCAACTACAATATGATAACTGTGGACATTTCATGACTAAATTTCTTGTCCTTCGAAACTTCCCACTTTTTGTAAATATATTTGATAAGGAGAATTAAAAGGTGTTTGACAAGTCGAGATCACTTTCTCAGTTGTAAACAGTGTAAAGCTTTCATATGTTATAGTAACAATAAAAAATAAAAAAACACCACAGTATAAAGCTCTCAGATGCTATAATAAAAATAGTTCTATCCAATAGTTTAACCACGCTACCAAACACCCTGTAAGCCTAATTACGAGAGTTATATTATGTTCTAAGATAATCGTACGTACATACGTACGTACATGCAAAACTAAAACAAAAATGATGTAAACTTGCTCAACGTTCTGGGAGGTGCTTACGTACACGCAACCTAAAAACAATTAGAATTAAATCACGATACTAAGCTTTGTAGTTGACTACGCAGATGCAAAACTTAGAAGGACGAAGTCATGAAGTGTCGTTTGTCGCTTCAGGGGTAAGGAAATATATACACATGTCGTTTTCCCTCTATGACAAGACAAAAAGGACATGTCATTTTACTTCTAAAACGACATGATCGTATATTTGATAATATGCTTTAAAACGACATGATTGTAGATACGACAACATGTTTGCATATGAATAGACAAAACGACGTCCATTTTTACGTAAAAAAAAAAAAAAAAAAAAGACAAAATCGACGTTGCATTTTTTTCTTTGTCGTTTGAAGAAAGTTCTCTTCCACGGTTTCACTTGTCCTTTACCGCGTCCTCTCTGCAAAAGCTCCCACTATGTGTTCTACAACTCAAAAAGAAAAAAGTACAAAAAAATCTCTCTCTGAGTTTTGATCAAAATTCAGACATGGATGAAGCCAAGGAAGCTTTTCTCAAAGACTATGGCGGTCTCTACGGCTACCCAAACTCTCCCAAAAACATCGACGAAATCCGAGCCACCGAATTCAAACGCTTAGATGGTCAGTTTCTCAAGCTTTCTCTTTCTAATTTTGGTTTATCTTCTTCCTTAGATTCCGAGGAAATCAAGCTGTTTTCTTTGTTTCGTTTTGTCAAAGTTTTTATTTTTAATTGGAAAGAGCGATTTTTTTTCAATTTTTTTGGTTAATTTTTTGTTCGGAAATGGCGTTTGTGTGTTATTTTGTGTTAGGTCTTGTGTATTTGGATCATGCTGGAGCGACTTTGTACTCCGAGTTGCAGATGGAATCAATCTTCAAGGATTTAAACAACCATGTTTATGGAAATCCTCGTATCCTGTTACATTGAATGTTTAGCCTTAACATTGGCGAATCAGATCGATTTTGGTCAATTACGGCTTTTTGAACACATTATCACTTTTGGGTTGATTTCTTTTGAATTAATTATTTTCCTAAAGATGGTGTGGTCTGATTTTATTGATTGTTCATGATCATGTTTAGTTAAGGGCCTTAATTGATCGAAATATTAGATAGCCAAAGCGATTCCAGCTCTGCCACTTGTGATATAGTAAGGGAAGCCCGCCAACAGGTAACAATTGTCTTCGAATTTTTGGTGTCAACTTTAAGAAAATTTTGTGATTATTCTTAGTTTTAAGCTTTTTAATGTAATTTGTCAAGTGTTTGTAAACAACGTTTGCTATGATGTTTTGTGTCGAAGGGCCTTTACACATAATGTGTTGCAAGTACTTTGCACAAATATCCACAATAATCAAAACTGAAAGCAGAACGGAAACTTGGTGGATAGTAATTTTGTTGCTTGTATTTTCTGTGCCTCTGTGGCTTATTGTTATGCTTCTTTTTTTGCTCTCATATAGGTTCTTGACTATTTCAAGGCTTCCCCAAAAGACTACAAATGCATATTCACTTCTGGGGCAACAGCGGCGTTGAAGTTAGTAGGAGAGTCCTTTCCATGGAATAGTCAAAGTTGTTTTACATACACAATGGAGAATCACAATAGTGTTCT
>CAMOHE010052643.1:0-12142 GCA_946598075.1 Artocarpus hirsutus | reverse complement strand
CTTTTAGTGGAGTAGCGTTGGAGTTGATAATTATGAAATGTATATCTGGGATATTGGGTTTCACAATTATCGGGAGCTTGAACTATATAGGTCCATATGGTCCCCTTTGCTAGCTCACAAAATTCTGTAACGATACAGCGTGCTTTTACAATAATTGGTGACTTATGTCGATTTATTAGATTGGTTGAAAATTTGAAACAATCAAATAATTCATGTCTGTTTGTCGGTTGAATTAATTTTGTAAACAAAATTAATTCAAGATAAACTTGTTAAATTATTGGGGTCAGATAATTCTTGTCTGTTTATCAGTTGATTTAATTTTGGATAAATTAAATCAAGATAAACTTGTAGAATTATTAGGAATCTATTTATTTTCTTAGAGATTATCTAGATAAAGTTGTTTTAATTAGATAACTTCTCTATTGGGTTATTTGAATTAAAACTGAGGCTTTATCCTATAGAATCTCGGGTGGAAATAAAAGATTCGCGTGATTTTTATTTCAGAAATTCGGCATGCCGAACTTAAAGTTCGGCCTGTCGATCAGGCAAGTTCAGCCTGCCTATGAAAAAGTTCAGCCTGCCTATGCGCGAATTAAAAATCGGGCGTTTTCACTCGTTTTTACGCGTATCTTATCCGATATAGACCCAAATTTGGTTCTATTTTGAATTTTTGAGACCTTATCTGATAAGGAATGACCCTAGACCCAACCTCTATAAATAGGGAGTGAGTCTAATGAGTTATTAAGATAAATAGAGAGATTAAGAATGATACTCTACTGGTGAGAATCTGAAACTCCCTGAGAGCTCTTGTTCATAAATCACGAACACTAGCTTTGGGTTCTCTCAATTGGTTGGAAGGAGAGTCACCTTTAGGAAGAGCTATACGTGTGAGCCCACACTCACTCCGATCGTGGAGAGAGAATAGCAAAAAAGACCAGTTGGTTGAGGCTCTTCTGGAACGTTACTTCTCTACATAGATTTTGGGAGCTTTTTGGCGTATACAGGGTCAGTAAGATCATGTTAATTTATACATATAGCATGTCAAACTTGTGTTTTGAAAAATACTTTGATTTTAAAATTTTTAAAATTCCGCTGTTTATTATTTTTCCAACATAAACATGGTAATTATTAATTGTTGAGCATCCATAAGAAATGGATCTAGTGGGTGTAAATTTTGGTTTAATGATATTGTTGTGGAAATGCAAACTAATTACACAAATTGAATACAATAATAATAAAACCAGAAGGTAAGCAATGGTTTCTTTATTGGACATATCGATGCGCATTCCCCTTGTTATGTCCAAAAAAATCCAATAATTAATAAGTGTAATTAATTAAGGATTTTTCTATTACGTCATTAAGTTCTTAAGAAAGTAAGAGTTTATAATCTAGAAGCGTAAGTTTCTGTTCAATTGTCAAGAACAACAACAGTATGAAAAGCTCAGTCATACTATGCATGTTGAGCAAATTTAGGAATAACTATGAACCTTAGCTAAAAGGCTTAACAGTGAACCGAAATAATAGACAATAGGGTGAACGATTATGTCATGCTGATGACTTGGGATGTCAAGTCCCCTCATCTGACAACTCATGGTTCGGTGTTTTGAATGCACGCCCTTTGGGGGTTATTTATTGATGTGATAACATGTAAAATTATTTTGTGGATGTTGCATAATCTTGTTCTAATATGTATATATCTATATATATATACACACACACACATATGTGTGGTATACAAACTTTATAATTATTAATTTTTGAGCATCTATAAGAAATTAAGATAATGGGCATAAATTTTAGTTTAATGATATTGTTGTGGAAATGCAAACTAAACACACAGGTTGAACAGATAATTGATAAAACCAAAAGGTGAGTAGCAGTTTTATTGGACATGTCGATGCACAATCCCTTTATAATGTCCGAAAAAATATAGTAATTAATAAGTATAATTAATTAAAGATTTTTCCATAACTATGTTATTAAGTTCATAAGGAAGTAAGAGTTTATAATCTATAAGTGCAAGATTCCATTAAAATGTGGGAAAATGACAATAGTATGACAAGTTAAGTCATACTATGCATATTGAGCAAATTTAGAAATAACCGCAAGCCTTTAGCTAGAAGGCTTAACGATGAATCGATATAATAGACAATAGGGTGAACAATTATGAAAGAGTGTAAAAGTTTATGCAAAATGTTGACTTGAGACAAGTCAATACATCTTTAACAGCTCAAGCAGAATTTTGGTCTAATAATCAAGCGCTCGATCAATTACACCCAAAGAATCCAAATATTTAAATCAAAGGGTTTTTCTTGAAAAACCCGTACACTTATTATACGTAAAGATCCATGGAATTTCAGCTTAAATTTCACAATTCTATAATTAAGACTAAATTTGGTAGTATACAATATTGCTGAGTGTCATGATATACAATTAAATTTAGTTCAAGATCAAAAAACCTCCCATAGATAAAGGGAATTTATCATAAAGAAACCTAAAATTTAATAGATAAGAATTTCAAACATAGTGTTGTATTAGCAGTTTACAGATAGAAACTTACGCAATTAAACTACATCAATTAGCTCTCACTTAATTTAGAGAACTCCATGTTAGTGAGATCAGAGAACTAGTTATTACAAGCATTATGAACTTGGTCAGTACTACCAAGAAAGCCTAGAGTTTCATGTTGAAATTTAAATACTTAAGTTATAGATTTTCCTAGAAAATCCCATGTTATCTTTTATGATTAGAGAATTTGTGGAATTATAAAATAAATTTCAAAAATTCTATATTAAATATTAAAGCTAGATTGCATAACTCTTTTGCGCAACCTAATTTGGTTTATAATTTTGCGATTTGAGGCAGAGGAAAACTTAAATTGTAAATTAACTTGAAAATTCGCTATAGAAGATTTTGAAGTACAATATGCGTTAGCAGTACTCCAAGAAATGCTCTAATGCATAAAATGTCCTTAATTGCTAATTAGCTAGAAGTCAAGGTTATACGAGTGGTATTTTCGATTAAAATGCTATTCAAACCCTAGGAAATAACACTGTTAAAAACTATGTCAATTCCAAGATAAGTATAGAAAAAGTTAAATATAAATTTTATGCCATCAAGGAATAGTCTTAAAATTGATGGCAATCCAATTTTATAACATGATTTAGTAAAAGTCTCACTACCGATCAATTCGAATGTTAGTTTTGGACTATAATTGAGTAAAGTTAGAGACATAACATAAACCAAAAAGCTTTTGTCAACTAGCTAATCCTCCTATTAGTTAAGAAAACATATGCTTTCCTAAATTAAGGAGTACATGTGGGTAAAGGAGGGTGACAAAGAGACAAAAAAAACTTGGTGAATGGTATGAGGGCTAGGCATAATGTTGGCTAAATAATTGAGCTATTTTGCCTACCTTTTTCTACCAAATTTGCACCATAATTAGAGAGATTTAGAACATATTTTAGCTCTTCTAAACTTATTTAAAAGCTAAAAAAAAATTAATGTTAGAAATTTAAGTACAATTAGCAATAAGCCCCAACAGTGTCTCGTGTTTCAAGAGTGTATTTTGGATCCAAAGAGGAAAAATCCCTTTCTTTTCTCCTCTAGAAATTGTGGCCTATGTCTCAAATTCTCTCAAAATTTTCCACGTCTCACATTTATAACTAGCTACCTAAAACCAAGAAGGAGAAGAAGAAGAAGGAAAAGAGGGTGATTAAGAGTTGCCTTCAAAGGTAAATCCTAAACATTCCATTTTCCTATTTTCTAAGTTTGATTAGTTTGTGTTTTATTCATGAGGATGGCTTGTAAATAAGTGCTGTTGATGTTTTATTTAAGTTGGAACATATATAGTAAGTTTTAGAAGTTGGTGTGTTAGAAACAAAATTTCTTGCACTATTTATGCTCAAATACGGGCCTTTTACAAGTCCATTTCAGGATTTTCATAAACATAAAACTTTTAGATGTAAACGTTTAGAACAAATTCATCTAACTAAGATTTTCTGTGGTTCCTACTCTAAGATAAAGTTTCGGACCATTTTCAAAAATTCTCCAAAACTATTTTCATAGAGGGCACCCAATATTTTTGATGAAAACGAGCCTCCTTAGGCCAAATCATGATTTTCATAAGACATAAAAGTTTTAGATCTCAACAAGACGAAGAACTTTCATGAAGGAAAATTTTTATGATTCTGCCTCTAAGACAATGTTACGAATAGTTTAGTGTGTAGATTTTTTTTTCCAAAATAGTGTAGTTTTTTCTTTGTTTTGACTAAAACCATCTTGAAAAGTCTGAATCATGATTTCATGAAACACAAAAGTTTTAAATCTCGATGAGAAAGAATTTTTGTGAAGAAATTTTTTGAAAATTTTACCTCTAAATTAGAAATTAAAACATATTTATGAAAATAGTCGAAACCTTTTATAAAAAACTATTAATTCGGTAATGTTTGCAAAATCACTAAAAATGGATATGTTAAAGGTAGAAAACAGATTAAAAACCATGAAAGTTTTAAAACTCGTCAAAACAAGGAACTTGAAAATTTCTAAGAATCTATAACATACAATTATACTATCTTTTAAAACTAACAAAAAAGTGTCTTTACGATAATAGTTTTAAACAGAATAATTATTTAGTGGTAGAATTTCAACTTACAACCAACAAAAGAATTGTAGAACTCAAGAAAGAAAAAACTAATTGAGTCTACAGTTTACGGATTTGTTAAATTGGGACTCTTTTTTAAGATATGATTTTTTACACGAAATTTTCATATATACAAATTATGGATTTTCTTAATAAACTTCAATGGTTTTTCGAATGGATTTTATAACGGAAATAATAGAAGTGCAACATGTTAGGACCGTAACATCAAGACGCCAAACACAGGCCCAACACCAAGTTCAAAAGCTTCTTCTCAGTTAAAAGTTTCGACAATCTAGTGTTTAGAATACTGTGATCATCTCCTAGTCTCAATAGGCTATATTGGGCTTATGAAAATAAATAGTGACTATATATGGGCTTATAGGCCTAATATCACTTTAAATGGGCCTTATACGCAACTATAAGCCCAACATAAATAATGGGATTTTATTTCGACTTCCTTAATACATGAGATAATTAATTAAATACTAAATAGATTAATTATTATCAATTTTAACACAAATAATTAAAGGGAATTAAGGAAAGAAATTATGATTCTTTATTACAAATAGGATGATTGTTCAATAATCCTTTTTTTAAGGACAAATATTTTTAAGAAAGGATTTAATTCCTATTACGATTACGCTAAATCATGTAGTATAAACGAAGTTAGGCTCACACTCCCATTTGGTGTTTTTCTAGAGAATCTAAGATTAGTGGACAGGAACATGGCGACTTAGCAATCCTATTATAAGTAGGAATCTCACCTACAGCATGAAATTATAGTTTTCAAAATAAAATGTCTTTACATGATTTACGAAAATCATGAAATGCATAATCGGTGTTACGCCACACCATGTTATTTTATGCTGTGTCATACCACAGCATACCATGTTATGCTATGTCATGTATTATTACATTATGATATGCTATGTTAGGTTATGCTATATTTATGTCATATTATGTTACGTCATGATTATGTCATGTGGAATATGTGATGTATGTAGTATTAAAGTATATTGCTTACTTAGTTTAAGTTAAGCATGTATATGATATATGATATATGATATTTGATGTTATATAGTAACATATCATACCATATACACACAATAAGATAACTGAAACAAATAAGACAATACAAGTCAAAGGTATCATACTAACCTCCTAACCTACGGAGAGGCAATAAGTTCAGTTAAGTTTATGATCTCAATGTCATTGAGGACTTTGTGAATCCCAACTTCCCAAGGATCACGTGCAATTAGTACGAACACTCAGGTCTATTAAGTATGACAAGATATGGTCATAAGATATGTTCAAAATAAAGCATAACTAACTCTTGCCTGATTTGATAAATGGGCAGTGGCGAGCGACGAACCTATGATGGAAATGAAAATGGCTATCACTTATATACTAAATTTTCCGCATTAGGTATAAAATGAGCTATGTATGTTTTTTAAATAGTTTTATGTAAATATGTTTTGAAAACAAAGGTTGTAGTCATACAGCCTTGGTCTAGATAATTTCAAGATTAATATGTTGTAATAGATACTACAACAAATATATGTAATTTTCAAATAAAGAAACCTATCATGATATTTAAATTAGAAAAGGTTTTATTTAAATTAATAAATGTTTTAAGGAATCAATTTTAAATTAATATTATTATTATTATTATTATTATTATTATTATTATTATTATGTTTTTTTAAAAAATTAATCCGCAAACCTAAATAAATTATGGAACAAGATTAAGTGGTTAGGCTTACAATCCTATTTTTGAATTTCTTAGTATTATGCAAGGTGATATGATGGACACCGAATAGTCTTAGGACAGTGCTGCAACGTCTAGCCAGAGCCCATTTTATTTATTTAGTATATCCTAAATCAAGATGTAAGTATAATATGTTCCCATTTGTGCTGTACTAAATTTCTTTTCATTGATGATGATTTTATGTACTTTAAAGATGCTATATTAACTGTTGTTTCTATTATTAATGAACTTATTTATAAATTTGATTTCATGCGCAACTTTAAAAAGTTTTGATGTTTATTTTATTTTCGGCCTTTTCAATTAAATTTATCAATAACTATTGACCACTTAGGGGCGTTATACTTAAAAGGGAGAAAATCAATAATTTCAACATTCGTTCATCGCCATCAGCTAATTATAATGAGATAAAAATTATAAGGTTTATTCGTACCTATGGCCTTTCAACTTTAGGATTTCCTCTAATTTGCCTCATAAACTTAAATAGTTTCCACTTTATTACCCTAAATATTGAATTTCTCTCAACATGCTCATCCCGCTTTATTATTTTTTATGAAGGAAAAATCGCATGTGCGATCATGCGGGATTTGTACAGAGCAAAATCATAATTGAATTTTAAGTTATATACACTTATGTCCCTATAATTTTGGGATAACGCACTTTACTCCTGAGTTTTTAATAGTTTCCATCTTACTACCCATACTTTAAATTTCATTCCCAGCCCCATAAAATAATTAGTTGCAACCAACGATTGAAAAGTCGACATTTCCACCAATATTTTTGAAAAAAAGAAAATATGTAATTTAAAAGTACCGATATGAAAATTAGGGTGTAGTATCTATTCAGTAGGATATCTAGACATTTTCATGAAAATATCTATAAATATCAATTTTGATGAAAAGTATAATGTTTAATAATAAAAATATCATGGAAATTTTGAATTTATTGTTTTAGTGTAGTCTTTCAAAATTATATACTATAAAAATTTCACATCTTCGTATCAATATTATCTAGATCAAGAAAGTATTTTAATTTTTAAATACCTTTGAATTTCCATATTGTATGTTATTTTCTACCAATATCGATATTTTTGTAAAATTTGAGTACCGATATTCCCATAAATATTGATATTTTTACACTTGGTTACAACTTATATTGAAATGGGAATTACGATGTGATCTTGCCTGATACATGAGAATTTGAAAAAAGAGTGAGTACCAATCATATTGAGGCAAATGGGGAAATGTGAGACAAATTTAAAGTTTACAATATCAATGGGAACTTTTAAAAGTTTAGGGGATAAAGTTGGAGCAACCAACTTGAGCCTAGTGGAGCCCCCCAACCCAAACCTCTTATTATGTGCACTTTTCAATTTTATAAAATTTATACTATTTCTCGTATATTTTTTTTTCTCATTTAACCCCCTAAATTGCTTGAATTGCAAACTTTGATCCCATCATTAATTTTAAAAATATATAATTTTCTCCACATTTTGTGTAATTCACCCACATAATTCTTCATAATTTTAAATTTAACGCAAATATTAAAAATTTTGATTCACACTCTTAGTTTTTTTATTTGTCATTATACGTTATCATTTCATGTTTTTTTTTTCTTGTAGACAATATTTGAAGAATACGATCTAAATAAAAAAATGACCATACATTACTACTAAGTTTATATATTTAAAAGAAAAACAAAAAATGTATCTATAGACCAATAAAAAAACAAAATAAAAGCCAAATACTAAGAAAAATGTTATATGATTTTAAGTATTTATTACACTATTAATTTAGTTTGAACTTTTTATTTAACTCAAGCCCCCTTAACAAAGTTTCTTGTTTTCGCTAGGAGCATCCCCAAAGTGGGGGAGGTAAGATGATTGCAAATAACCCAAATTCAATTATAATTTTACTCTCGTAAAATCCCTCGTCAATCCACGTGATATATGAAGTGGAAGGGACAAAGTAGGAGGATTCAAAGTTTAGGATAGTAAGGAGGGATTTTTAAAGTTTAAAGCATAGAATGAAGACCACCCAATGTTAAGGACGCATGGGTGTAGATAACCCAAATAATTTCTAAACTTAACTGAATCATAAACAATCCTAAGAGATAAGCATAATTTTAAGTTCACAATTTAATGCCAAAATTAACTAAAATCCTAAGTCACTACTCACATGAAGCATAGAAAAGACTTTATTCATGGGTAGAGCAATGGAATGGAGGGTCAATACGAGAAGAGAAATTGTAGGAAATGTCAAAATTTTTAAACTATTGGTAGCAAATTTCAGGTATAATGTAAGATATTTACTAATGTCATTTATTAATTTATTTGTTCAAATCAAATAATTATGTAGACTAAAATACCCTCAATTTGTCCTAGGGTTTTTTTCTCCTCTCTCTTCTCACCTCCTTTCTCCCTCTTCTCTCCCCCTGTCTCTCCCTCCGTTCGGTGACTTTGAAGTATTTCAATAGCAGTGTGACCTGTCTCGCATGACTCCGATGACGATGCCACCTCCTCCTTTGTTGTTCGGGCGACTCTGGCAACGACATAAAGTGGATTCTTGTGACTTATGTGATTCCGGCACAACATGCCTTTGATTGACTTCGACGACAGCGGGTCTACTCTCTTGCAACCTCCGCACTAACTTCAATGATGAGCACAACCTTCTCCTTTGTGGTTCGCACTCCGGCGATGGCAATCTGGCATCATAAGACTCCAACAACTCTGGCACAACTCTGGCAATGTGCCACCTACTCTCTCTCTCTTTTCCCCCTCTAGTGCCACTACTCCTCACGCGTTTGCTAGCATGAAAGTCAAAGAAGCGTCAGAGATATTTTCTCGCGACAAATTTGGCACGGCAACTCCTCCTACAACAAATCCAGCATTGCCGTCGGCCTTGGGTCCCTACAACATAGTTGCCGCTATCGGCCTTGCATGGTCGTCCTTCTCTCGCAACAGATCAGGTGCTCTTTTCCTACGGCAGCTCCAAATCTACGTTCGTTTCTCTTCTCCCGCGAGAACTTCGACGCCATGATCTTTTCCAGCACAACAACTTCTATGCGACTATCTTCTCCGGTGACAAGAATGATAGATTAGTGACAAGAGAGGGGGAGGATAAGAGAGAGAAAGTATAGAGGGGAGAGAAAATGGGTAAATGATATTTATTTTAAGTATTTTTTAAATTTGATATTTACTATCAATTATTTTCACGACCTTGACATTTCTCTCATTCTCCCATTTGAGAAACACTACTTATATGGTATTATTTTTCAAATTAACCACTTCCATTGGAAAATTTAAAACATACTATTTCTATAAAATATAAAAACATAATTACAAGTATTTTAGGTTAGGCCTAGGTAAACATATGTTATATAAGAGTATCTTAGCTAGGAGAAATAGTATAAATCAAAGCAATGAAAAAAAGTGATAAAACACAACAGTATTAATAAAAAAAGTAATATACCACCTAATTTACTCTAAAATAAATTGAGCTGGTCCATCAGCACAAGAGCATGGCACGGTACAACACGTTAATCCCTTACCATTTAACAGCTCTAGTCATAAGGAGACATGATTTATCACTAGCATGGCATGAAAATGCAATGATCTGAAAAACGTTACACGTACAATTACCCGTTCCAATATGCAGTTAGTAATTTAGTTACAAAACAGGAGAAAATGGACACAACTTGTTTATTCAAATTATCAAGGGATTGATTCATCTTTTAGAAATTTTTTCAAGGACCTCCGTAAGAAAATAGACGAATCGCATTTCGATAGCTTACTTCGGCAGCTTCCTCTTTTGTCAACTCAAGCAGAGATGCAACGTAACCGAGCACCTGAAAGTAGACGAATGAAGCACAATATTAATTAACAAAGGAAATAATATCAAGAGAGAGGAAGCAACAAATAGACTTAAATATATATAATTTTTGAAATAATAATACTCTTAGTCACAAATATGTATGTTACTTTTGCTTAGGTCTTCGACCATGTCTATCAATACCACACGAACAGAGTACTTCACCTACCCACTTTTTTACTTTACCCCCAATCTACTAAAAAGCTTTCACATTAGTTAAACTGGCGCAAATAAGTTGGATAAAATGGTCAAAGGAATCAAATTATAGTGTTTCAACTTTTATGTATCGAACTTGCAGCAACTGTTAACTGAACAGAACAATTGGATTGATATGACAAGATCAATGTACAAGCCAAACGAAGCAATAAAAATCAAAGAGGCGAAAGGGTAATCTGATTTGGTTTTAGCATTAAGAGCCAAGATGCAAGTCAAATGAAAGCTTGAGACAACACAAACATATTTTTCCTTGAATAGTGTCTACCACAATAAAAAGGCATATGAAAACTTATTTTGAAGCAGACACACATCTAAAATGTTCTTGGGATGATTAAGGGTTTTTTTTTGACATTATTGATGCATCACTTGCAGAATTGAGAACGGCAATGCCTTCTTGGGTTTGAGGCTCTTTAGAATTGGAAGAATCTCCTCCAACTAGATACAAGGAATCTAACACGGACTTGGGCAATGCATCAGGTGCCTCCGTCTCCAACAAAATTCTTTCAGAAGGCACCTGTGGAGCTATAAACTAAGTTAAAAAAAGATGAATTAAGTTTATACTATGCACCAGATTCAGTATCTTCTTTGCCTTGCATGGTTCCATGGACATGAGAAAACCTGAGAATGAAAAGTAGGCAACAAGCTTGGCAAATTCAGGAACCATCTCAGCAGAACCCAAGTAGGAATAAAGAATGACACCAGCAGGATAAGGACCTATATGCCTAAAATAATAACAAACATATTGCAAGAATTTGGTAAATAGCTATGAAAAGAACTAACATGACTATATATAAAATGGATATACAATGTCAGCATTAAGTCGTCGCTATGCAAAGAAGCATACTGCATTATGGGAAGAAGATCACCAAAAGCACGGATGCAATAAATGGAAGCGGGATGTTTCAAGCCTCTTGCGAGTTGAAGCTGTTGTTGAAACACTTGAACCTAATAAGGCTATCTCATAAATCATGATATCAACAAACATGAGTTGATGGTAATTTTAAAAAGTATCAAGAGGGCATTTGGGAAGCCAGTTTGAACCAATAGTTTAAATCTAAGACCCTGTTGCAGTTTAATTTTTGTGAGAGAAAAAACTGTAGCAAAATTAACAAACTTTTTAGTTCGAGCCAAGTTTCCAAAGGTGGGAAAATCATGCCAAATGCATGGAAAGAGGGGAAAATCACCAAATTGGAGAGAAAACAAAACTTTGGCACTCAATGTATCAATAATTAAGTCTCCCATTACAATGGCTAGTAAGGGTTTTAGAGCCCTCACAAAACAATAGTAAAATAACTGCTAAGTTTTTATGACAAGCTTAAACAAACAACGACAAACAAATAAAAACAAAAAGCAAAGCTAAATTGACAAGTTAAGATAAACGACAATGCAAATAAGAATAACTATTATTACAACTAAAACCTCCTACATAAATTTACCCTGTATATGAAAAGATCTCATCCTCGAGTTTGACAGCAGCACACGGAAATGAACTTGTAGTGAACAGCACGACTAGTGGAAAGTGCTCTTTTTTAGCTTGTGAGAGTGGTAAACTTTGACTTAGATAACACCATCATAAATCTATTCTCACTCCATAGACATTTAAACAAGAATAACAATACTTACCACGGGTGGAGACAAAAGCAAGGAATT